>JBCFYV010001865.1:0-45985 GCA_039000515.1 Timema cristinae | reverse complement strand
ATTTATCCTTGAAGGACCCCTTGTAAAAAAAAAAATTTACCTAGACAAAAAACCCCTGGACCCACCCTTGAGCTAGGCATATTTTAAAAGAATTTGTCCTTCAAACGTAGCATTTTTATTCCCCCAAACCCCCCTGTAAACTTTTCCTTTACTACTAATCCCCTCTTTCCTTACTTTTATTTGTACTCAAAGGAGAATTTAAAGTGAAGTGGGGGAAAATGATACTGTCTTCCTTTTTAAAAACCGGGGCCCGCACGAGCCCGACAACTCGATAGTACTACACTCTATCGGAATATATCTGTCCCTAGAAGCCTGTGCACAACGTTAAATTTAGATGCCATTTTGATGGACAGATATTTAAGATTCGGATGGACATCTCGAGGTTTGGCAAATCTCTACTCCAAGTAGTACCATGTGCTAACACCTCACCGGAGCTGCGCTGCTGTAGCTAGGGCAGTAACAACACCAACCCCTCTCTCCCCTCTAATACTCTCCCAGCCCCTTTCGGAGTGTCATTACTCCAGGCCGCCACCACCACCCCTAATCCTTTCAATTTTGTTGCTTACTACAAAACCAAAGAAAAGCTATCATGATGATGCTCTCTAAGGCAGCGGTGTATAAACTACAGCCACGGGCCGCTTGAGGGCCGCACGCAATTGTAAAATTGTTGTGATTTTACTAGCAAAAATGTCAAATTAAATAGATAATCAGTGCATGTTTTTAGACATTTGAACAAGTGAGCAAGCTCGATTATAATGTTCCATGTGTAAGAGCAAATCAAATGAGTTCCAGTTTGATTTAATCAATCTTCAAGCAGACTTTTAAGAAAATGAAACTAACTGAATTGTATGCATCACTTGTAGAGAAAAGTTTGGTAATTTGAAAACGTTTGCCAGAAAGATGTTTGTGTTATTTACTTCTACCTATATTTGTGAAAAAACTTTCTCATGCATGAACATTAACAAAGCAAAGAACAGGTCAGTAAGGGAGAAGTGCAGTTTCTGGGACACACATTAATCAAGAGTTGAAGGGTTCCTGAGATGACACGATAGATATGTTGATGTGAGATGTGGGGTGGGGAGGTGGGGGGATGACTGAGAGAAGTGATGGGGAGACTTATATATTTTTTTGGTGCGGCTTTCTGCGACACTCATTTACATAATAATATTGGAGGGTTCCTGAGATGACACGATAGATATGTTGATGTGAGATGGGGGGATGGGGAGGTGGGGGGATGACTGGGAGGTTTAGATGTGAGGTGTGGAGGAGGGGGGATGGGTGGTTGGAGCACCTGAGAGGGAGACCGGGGAACTCGTTGTCTATCACGCGGATGACAGAGAGAGGTGATGAGTCATGGTTCTTCCTCTCTCTCTCTCATCAGATTGAGAAGGGTGACAGAGAGAGGTGAGGCAGGTTTGAGTGTTCTCTCTCCCGACGAGCCAGCGAGTTTTTTTTCTCCTTTGGTGCACAACACGAGGGATGTGGGGGGGGGGGATGACTGAGAGATGTGAGGGGAGACTATTTTTTGGTACGGTCAGATCTAGATGTCCCGAGTTCAATCCTCATATCTATAATGTAGATCATAGGAAACAACCTAATGGAACAGGCTACAGATCCATGGGTCCCAGGTTGAATCCTCAGCACTTTACATATCTATAGTGTAGATCACAGGAAACAACCTAATGGAACAGGCTACTGATCTAGAGGTCCCGGGTTCAATCCTCGGTACTGTACATATCTATAGTGTAGATCACAGGAAACAACCTAATGGAACAGGCTACTGATCTAGAGGTCCGGGTTCAATCCTCGGTACTGTACATATCTATAGTGTAGATCACAGGAAACAACCTAATGGAACAGGCTACTGATCTAGAGGTCCCGGGTTCAATCCCCGGTACTGTACATATATATAGTGTAGATCCCAGGAAACAACCTAATGGAATAGGCTACTGATCTAGATGTCCCGGGTTCAATCCTCGGTACTGTACATATCTATAGTGTAGATCACAGGAAACAACCTAATGGAACAGGCTACAGATCCATAGGTCCCAGGTTGAATCCTCAGCACGTTACATATCTATAATGTAGATCATAGGAAACAGCCTAATGGAACAGGCTACTGATCTAGATGTCCCGGGTTCAATCCTCAGCACTTTACATATCTATAATGTAGATCATAGGAAACAGCCTAATGGAACAGGTTACAGATCTAGAGGTCCCAGGTTGAATCCTCGGTACTGTACATATATATAGTGTAGATCACAGGAAACAACCTAATGGAACAGGCTACAGATCTAGAGGTCCCAGGTTGAATCCTCAGCACTTTACATATCTATAATGTAGATCATAGGAAACAGCCTAATAGAACAGGTTACAGATCTAGAGGTCCCAGGTTCAATCCTCATATATATATATATATATATATATATATATATATATATATATATATATATTGTAGATCACAGGAAACGACCTAATGGAACAGGCTACAGATCTAGATGTCCCGGGTTCAATCCTCAGCACTTTACATATCTATAATGTAGATCATAGGAAACAGCCTAATGGAACAGGCTACAGATCTAGATGTCCCGGGTTCAATCCTCAGCACTTTACATATCTATAATGTAGATCATAGGAAACAACGTAATGGAACAGGCTACAGATCTAGAGGTCCCGGGTTCAATCCTCATATATATAGTGTGTAGATCACAGGAAACAACGTAATGGAACAGGCTACAGATCTAGAGGTCCCGGGTTCAATCCTCGGTACTGTACATATCTATAGTGTAGATCACAGGAAACAACCTAACAGAACAGGCTACTGATCTAGAGGTCCTTGGAGCATGTGATGGCGAGAGGGGTTGGGTGTGGAGCAGCTGACCTTCGTTAAACAGGGTGCAGATACGGCGAGAACATGTTGTAGGAGGGTTGGAGCGCGTTATCTAGCACGCGGATGACAGTGAGAGGTGATGAGTCAGGGTTCTCCCTCTCTCTCTCTCTCTCAGAGGTGAGGAGGCAGGGTTGAGCGTTCTCTCTCCCGACGAGCCAGCGAGTTTTTTACTCCCTCTTTCATCGGTGTGATGTGGTAGGGCAGCTTATGGACCTCGAACGCTGGGATATGATAAGTATTATCCTCCCCTAAATAAATAGTACAGAGTATATTCTCTCTCAAACCCTGATGGTCAGTCCTAGCAAAGATTGGGAAAGTTCAAACCATCTTAATTACCTTTAAATGAATTACCTTTAAATGATGTAGGATTATGAAGAAGTTAACAATATTTTTTCTAAAAAATCAGTTACTTCATTAGAATATTGAATTAGGCAAAGTTCAAACAATCTTCCATAAACGTGGTGCAGATACGGGGATAGGGATTGAGTGTTTTTCTCTCTCTCTCTCAAACCCTGATGGTCTGACCTAGCAAAGATTGGGAATTAAGGATATGGCAAGTATTATTCCCCCCCTAAATAAATAGTACAGTTTTTTTAAACCTAGTATATTCTTAATATTACATTGATACATATATTCAGTAAAAAATTCTCTCGCTCAAAGATTCTTTCATGCATAGTCTTAGTCTTTCAACATACACATACATATAGTCTATTCAACATGCGCACGACGGTTCTTTCACCACTTGAAAAGATCGTATTTGCCGTCGCCTAGATAGATCAGTCCGGTTTGCGACGCGTTAAACCGACTTCTGTATCTCGCGCCAAAGTTTTTACCTGGAAGATGCACTTTACCCACATAGTCCAGCGTCACGATGTTTGGCTCGTCCTCCGGTTCGCTGATCTCCTCGTCTCCTTCCAAGCGACGAACGTTGTAGGCCGATACTTTTCGAGTTCAGAGATGCTTTTGACACGGTCGAGTTCCTCCAGCTCGATGCGCAAAGCGTCTTCATCGAGCAGGGATATCGATTCCTAGAGCTGGGGAGCACCTTCGCTGAGAATTTGCGGCTCGTCCCCTTCCTTCAGCTTGTAGACGGGACATGATATTGAACAGTTCTCGACGGACTGACTCGCCTCGTACATTCCCGGATTATGGCATCCGAGCCAGTGCACCGAAGAGTCGCAACACTCGCTGTAACCCTTCTCGGCTCTCGCGATGTAGTATTCCAAGCTGCTGTCTGAGATCTTAATTTCACTCATGTCCTCCGGACGATAACCCAACCGTCTAAACATTTCGAATGAGATGCGTATCCCTACCTCCCGGTCGCTTTATATGCTCGGGATGAAGGGGGGAACATACCCTCGCCTCCCTCTATATCCTTCGCATCGATCCACGAATTGTGTGTAGATCACAGAAAACAACTTACGGAACAGGATACAGATCTAGAGGTCCAGGGTCAATCCTCAGCACTTTCACAGAAACACTAACGGAACAGGATACAGATCTAGAGGTCCCAGGTTCAATCCTCAGCACTTTACATATATATAGTGTAGATCACAGAAAACAACTTAACGGAACAGGCTACAGATCTAGAGGTCCCAGGTTCAATCTCATATATATAGTGTAGATCACAGAAACAACTTAAGGAGTAGGCAACAGATCTAGAGTCCGGGTTCAATCCTCACCTCAGTACCGTACAAACCCTTCCTTCACCTCTGACACGACATCTTGTGAATGTGAGGAATGTCAGGTCATCACCGTGTTTCGGATTCCACGTTAAACTGTAGGTCCTTCATTTCATCTCACAATCACCCTACCATTACACATGAGCGTAAGTAAGACGTGATGCTAATAAATATAACTCCTGGTATTATGCGGGCTAGTGTGTTCTTCCTATTACAATCCGACTATATCTACAGTCAACAGAGCTATGTTGCCTAGTGTGTCTTCCTATTACAATCCGACTATATCTAACATCAACAGAGCTATGTGTGGCCTAGTGTGATCTTCCTATTACAATCCCACTATATCTAGCGATCAAAAGAGCTATGTGTGTGTGTTTGAGAGGTCTGTATTGTGATCTCTCATCCTCTTCTGGAAGCAAGTAAATTGTCTAGTTCCCTAGTCAAGGGCGGTACAGGTTATTACAGTATGATTTTTGGTAGGAAGATACGGTAAAGTTGTCGACGTAGGAATTATTTTCTGAAAGGTCTTTTTTTCCCTAGCAGAAATATAGTATATAGTCGATATGGTAGGAAAATAGACCTTTCAGAGAGTAATTCCTACCGTGAATAGCGTATAAACCCGCCTCGGTGACGTAGTTAGCAAACGTGCTCGACTGCTGAGGACGGGGAGATCGAGGTTCGAATCTCGGTCGGGTGAACTGAGGGGAGGCTGGTTCACAACCAATTCCTAATCCATTAGAGAAATTAGTACCCGAACGGGTAGTAAGACGTGGTGCTACACCAAGTCATGTTATCTTCGGCCGTCACCGTTGATAGATATTATCAAATAATATAGTAAAATGTTATCAATGTTGAATTTTCTAACCAAAATCAGGGTACGCTTATCCTCCATGAGAATGGTTTCTCTTCATGCTAGGGCGAACGGGTCCCGGTAATTACATTAAACATTTATTTCCAATCATTATTAATTCTTTTTACAAGATTTATACGTTTAAAGTTAATTAAGGTTAAATATCCTAAACATGGTCTGGATACTGTTGGTCTAAGGTGTCTGACTTCAATCCTCAGTCCTTAGGATATCTCCATTTTCATTGCTCTAAAACCTTGCGTTATAATACAAACTCTCGATATTACATCTGTCAATCTAAAATCTTATATTCTGAACTATCGCTGACATGTAGGGTGCGCGGTTCAATCCTTCCCTGAATTGCCTTTAAATTGACTAGATCGTGGATTGAGAAAGGAGTTAAATTGCTTAATTGCTGCCTACGTTACACGTTCCAGATTGTTTGAACTTTAGCTAATTATATATTCAAATGAAGTAACTGATTTTTTAGGAAAAATATTGTTAACTTCTTCATAATCCTACCTCATTTAAAGGCAATTCATTTAAAGGTAATTAATAATCCTGCCTCATTTAAAGGTAATTCATTTAAAGGTAATTAAGATTGTTTGAACTTTGGTTAAAAGGGTAATTAATGGACTTTGCGTTTTTAAGGTAATTAATGGTCGAACTTTGTTTTAAGGAAGATTGTTTGAACTTTAGCTAATTCAATATTCGAATGAAGTAACTGATTTTTTTTTAGAAAAATATTGTTTACTTCTTAATAATCCTACCTATTTAAGTAATCATTTAAAGGTAATTAAGATTGTTTGAACTTAGTCAAAAAGGTAATTAATGGACTTTGTGAGGTAATTCATTTAAAGGTAACTATGATTGTTTGAACTTTGGTTAATTCAATATTCAAATGAAGTAACTAATTTTTTAGAAAAATATTGTTAACTTCTTCTTAATCCAGCCTCATTTAAAGGTAATTAAGATTGTTTGAACTTTGGCTAATTCAATATTCAAATGAATTAACTGATTTAGGAATGGTTTAAATCTACTTATGCAGAACTTTTACGATCCTACTAGGGGAGGAGTTGAAGAGAGTGTATTTAACCAATCTCTTTGTTAGATCCTCATTTAATGGAATTAAGATTGTTTGAACTTTGGCTAATTCAATATTCAAATGAAGTAACTGATTTTTAGAAAAATATTGTTAACTTCTTCATAATCCAGACTCATTTAAAGGTAATTAAGATTGTTTGAACTATGGTTAAAAGGGTAATTAATGGACTTTGCGTTTTTAAGGTAATTAATGGTCGAACTTTGTTTTAAGGAAGATTGTTTGAACTTTAGCTAATTCAATATTCGAATGAAGTAACTGATTTTTTTTTAGAAAAATATTGTTAACTTCTTAATAATCCTACCTCATTTAAGGTAATTCATTTAAAGGTAATTAAGATTGTTTGAACTTTACTCAAAAAGGTAATTAATGGACTTTGTGAGGTAATTCATTTAAAGGTAACTATGATTGTTTGAACTTTGGTTAATTCAATATTCAAATGAAGTAACTAATTTTTTAGAAATATATTGTAAATTTCTTCTTAATCCAGCCTCATTTAAATGTAATTAAGATTGTTTGAACTTTGGCTAATTCAATATTCAAATGAAGTAACTGATTTAGGAATGGTTTAAATCTACACATGCAGAACTTTTACGATCCTACTAGGGGAGGAGTTGAAGAGAGTGTATTTAACCAATCTCATTGTTACATCCTCATTTAAAGGTAATTCATTTAATGGTAATTAAGATTGTTTGAACTTTGGCTAATTCAATATTCAAATGAATTAACTGATTTTTAGAAAAATATTGTTAACTTATTCATAATCCAGACTCATTTAAAGGTAATTAGGATTGTTTGAACTATGGATGACAGAACTTTGCTGTACTAAGCTAATTTTTAAAGGTATTAATGGACTTTGTTTTTTAACTTCTTCATAATCCAGCCTCATTTAAAGGTAATTAAGTTTGTTTGAACTTTGGATGACCGAACTTTGCTGTACTAAGCTAATTTTTAAAGGTAATTAATGGACTTTGTTTTTAAGGTATTAATATTAACTAAGTAAACGTCTTTAAACTTTGATGGGGATGATGCTAAATAATAGTCTAGTGAGTATAGTGGAAGATATAATGTTTAGATATCGTAGATGAAAGTTCTACGCATCCGTAGGAAATAAATGTTTAATGTAATTAACTTTTTTAAATGTATGAATCTTGTAAAAGAATTAATGAAAAGGTAATTAAGATTGTTTGAACTTTGGCTAATTCAATATTCAAATGAAGTAACTGATTTTTTTAGAAAAATTGTTAACTTCTTCTTAAAGGTAATTCATTTAAGTAATAAGATTGTTTGAACTTTGGTTAAAAAGGAAATTAATGGACTTTGTGTTTTTTAAGGTAATAAATGGTCGAACTTTGTTCTAAGGAAGATTGTTTGAACTTTAGCTAATTCAATATTCAAATGAAGTAACTGATTTTTTTATGAATATAAAGATTTAAAAACATAGATACATACTAAATTAGTTGGGTTTTTTTTCCACAAGTTATAGTTCGTGAAATTGTTGTTTTGTTTATACATTAACACTAATCACTTACACTATAGAGTACAGGACGTGAATATTTTTTTTAGTTTTAATCACTACACTACAGAACATGAATACTATAGAGTACAGGACGTGAATATTTTTTAGTTTTAATCACTTACATTATAGAACATGAATTTTTTTTATACATTAACACAATAGAGTACATGACGTGAATATTTTTGTTTTTAAGTTATAGTTCTTGAAATTGTTTTTTTGTTTATACATTAACACTAATCACTTACACTATAGAGTACAGGACGTGAATATTTTTTTAGTTTTAATCACTTACACTACAGAACATGAGTACTATAGAGTACCGGACGTGAATATTTTTTTAGTTTTGAACATGAAATTTTTTTTATACATTAACACCATAGAGTACATGACGTGAATATTTTTTTGTTTTAATCACTTACAGTATAGAACATGAATATTTATACACTATAGAGACTAATGAACATAAATTTTTTTAGGTTTAGTTCTAATCACTTACACTGTAGAGAACATGATTTTTTTTTTCACATAGACGCACTGTTCACTATAGAGTTGACGGTCTGATTGAGTAATGGGACCATGGAAGAGTATTGACAGTTCCTGGTACTCTATATCTTTTGTCGTCGATAGAGCATAGAGCGACCCTATTGAATTTTTGTGTGTAAAGTTTGAATCCTACAGCTCTTATTGAACGAGCCTCTCTCATGACTATCGTCACATCTGTCAAACAATTACGATAATCCTCTAATGAAAGCGTTCTTAACGCATACTCTTCACCCCTTTAGCCTTGAGCGTCTCTCCATCTCCTTGTACCGAGAATGAATAGAGTTTAGGACGTAAACCAATGAACTCAGTGATGATCCGACCTCGAGTCTCGTCTTTTAGTTTACCGCACCCCCGGCATCCTGTAAACATTGTCTTGTCCGTAGGTGGAGGTGTCCAGGTAGTCATTAGCTAACAGGGCGAGTCTCTGGTATGCATCTTCAACAGTCATGTAGTAGAGAAGTGAGTCTGTATCAGTGTATTGAAGTTTTAACGTACCTTGGGGGAAGGCGGGGTCATAACCTGGTAATGCAGACCTTACATGACTACCTTCGAGATTTCCAAAATGGCGAATCCCGCATAGATAGGCATATCAAAGTAAATCTCTTGCGGCTCCATCTCGATGATGACTAGGTTTTCTGACACTATCGAGCGGTTTTTAAAGTTAGGGCTGGCTATGAGGTACCCGCTCCAAATTTCCCTCCCACCTGGTAGCTATCTTTATCGTACGGTAAGCCCTCTTGTTAGACATGAGGCGCCGAATGCGGCATTGTTCATCAGTTTGGAAAACATGTTTTCAAATTGATTGCTCGCTTTACTCCTCATTTCCGCGTTCAACCTGATATACGGAGCCATCCACGCGCTTGCTTGAAACTGAGAACACGGTGAACTCTCTCAGTTTCAACCCGTTCGTAAACATAGCTTTAGATGACGGTAGTGAATGACGTACCCGCGTCTTATCAGCTAAAGTTGTTAACAGTTTTCATGTTTCCCTACGGGTGGAATCCCTTTCTCAGGACAGAACGGCAAGTCAGAATGAGCGTCGTGCACATCTCGCGGATATTCAAGATCTACCTGCAAGATATAGCCCGTATCCGCATCGTCCTCTACTTTTAGCACGTCCAATCGAGCAATTTCTTCATCTTCGAGCCACCTGAACTCTCCATAGGGAAGTTAGGACAGCATACTAAATGAATAGAGTCCATTCACATCTAGATAGACGATGTAGGACTCGGCTTGGAAGGATCAAACGCTCCATATAGCGATTATTCGCTACAGCGTGACGATTAGCCACAAAACATATCCCTCGCGGATAGCTCCCTCAATGAATTGATGATGTCCACATCATCGATTAATTTGAGCCGTACCCGGGTTATTCTCAATAGAGCCTGGTACGCTAGACTGGGAGCTGTAAGGGACCATCCGGATCGAGCATATATGTCTTCATGCAGAGATCACGAAAGTTCTCAAAGACTGTTGGCCAGTAAAGTTACGTCCGTGCACAGGTAGAGGTTCGAATAGTCCCAAGATTCTTACATTCGAATACTCGCCAAACCTCACAGGCGTGATCATAGTCTTCCTGAGAGATATGGCTATCCGTGAGCGCGTTGTAAAATTTATCTTTACTCGGTAACTGGTCTCGTCCAGCCGCTCGATGAATCAATATAATCATAGGGGAACACTCCTTTTCGCTGACTAATTTGAAGCGTTCATCCTCGGGATGGCACTTACGGGTGATTTTAAGTTGCTCGGTTCGAGGTAAGATACGCATTTCTCTAGGGAAGTACATAGAAAACTGAAACTATCTATAATTTTAATTGTAATCCCTCGAAACCGCACCGAATATATTTCATGATTACTTTGAATCTTTCCATTGTCTCTCCAATAACTCTGACTTTTCCGGATTGACGAGAACGCTCTCCCCCGTGAACGGATCAGTTTCTCTACGTTCAACGAGTGATTCAGAAGGAAAAAATTATCGTAGCAACGCGCGTTATGGATCACTACGCTCGGTGACTCGGGTTCTTGTAATTAATATTACACCCTGCGTGACTACTCCACTATAAAGTCCAGTCAAGTGACAATGATCCATAACCCAATATCATCATTCTTGTAGGGCTTCTCGCATATATGACAATGAAGGCTGTATTATGAGCGTCTCTTTGAGCAGGAGTTAACGGTTTCATTGGTACGACGGTATTATAGTACTCTAGTACACGCTTCGCTGTATCTACGAGCGCCTCAACAAATTGGGGTACAATCTTTTCCCGTGAAGTGACGGTACTCTGAGAGACTATCGTCAAAATTACATTTAACGTACATTCCTACAGAATAAGCTACATGACGCTGAACATTCTCGGTATATGAAAATTTTGGGTCGGGATCACTCGTCTCTATAGGCATAAGTAAGCTCTCCAGGTCCGCATATACGATAAATCCTGTTTTCTCCTGCTGCTTATACTGAGTGAACGTGAGGAATTTATCCTCCCTTGAGGGAATGTACTCCTTACCGCGTCGAATTTTATACACGCCTCTTTATGTTTTGTGAGTTTGTTTTCAGTCAAAAGCGACAGGCATCTATCACAAAAGTATCTACGTCTCTGTTAGACGCTCGGGTAGTTGAGGTTTATTAACCGTGACAGATTTTTAATCCAGCTGAAATGATAAGTTTCTGTCCCGTGCACTCTTATCATGAATAAATGTACATGTCTAGCTCGCTCTTTAGCACTGACGTGTACGGGAACAATTACTAGTTTTTTAGAGGTGTCAGCTGTGTCAATATAAGAGTCACTCCCATCATGCTTTTCAGTGTACACATTTACAGATATATCGTTAAGCTTTTCAAAGCGCTCGATATATCTCATTTGGAAAGGGAGAGGGATCCCGTCTAGATTCAACACGTCTCGAAAATTAGGGTAAGAGGATAAACGTTGATCTCTCCCTGTCGGCTCAAAAATACCTGATAAAACAGATACAGGGAAATAATGACCTTCTTCACATTGCACATTTATCAACGCTTCACGCCTGGCTATAGTTTCAGGGATTTGAACCCGAGCCCCGATCGTGAAAACCGTGTTTTTAGAGAGATTTATTCTCATCTCCAATGTACCGTCATACATCCAACCCGAGTCTCTAGAAACAAAACCATCAATTTGAGCAAGGGGGGGGGAAACTACATTATTCTCATATATCTCCTCCAAGTTTGTAGTGCTAAATATATCGCATAGAGTAGAGTTGAAATACCCTTTCTCAATTCTACCTTCGGTAGGATGTCTAATCTCGCAAATGAGACTGCAATTTACCTTTATCGAGTCATTTGCAATTGTTTCTTCTACCGTCATTACGTATATACCTCCGCACGCGACGAGAAACTGAACGGGGTCCTTGTAAGGCAATTCATTAGTGATAGAATAGGTTTTTATACGGTGGGTGTACGCCTGCTCAATAAGTTTCAATGAGAGACCTAACGGTTCCAGGTAAAGTCTAAACTGGGTAAATCCGTACCTAAGTCACGTGACTGAGTCAAAAGCGTCCGGATCTGACTATCTATATCCTCATGTCCGAGTATCAAAACGCTCGAGGTCTTAATCAACCATGGTGTATGCTCAATATATGCCTTATATACTTGTGTTGTGATATCACGTTTTAGATAATTAATTAAAAGTTGCTCATTCGAGGTTAATTCACGGAGAGTATACACTTTATTTCCATTTATTTGTCGAGATATAATGATGGGGGAAGAAAAGCGCGCTCTTTTAGCTGGAGGTTCTGTCATGTTCACTCTATGCTCTCCTTTTTTAGCCTCCTCTTCATTCAGGTACAGTCCCCTCCAAGATAACGTCAAGTGGGCTCGAGACGGCTGTAAACAAACAAACAGGAACGACTATGAAGAGTAAGTGCATAAAACAGACTCCTTACCCCTAGACCATCAGGCTACCTAGCTGCTTCAGTCACTGCCTTACTCTCGTATTGGGAGGATCAAGGTTCGACTCTCGCCCAGGATGGTTTTAACCTAATGGGTTTTTTCTAGTCTCTCTCTAACCACGCAAATTTGTACACATTTCCTCTAAAAAAGTATGTAAGTGTATAACCAGAACGGGTAGTATGAGAGATTTGTAAGAAAGCTTTAGTTTACAGTAAATACAGAAAGGTTTTAAATGTTTCTTTTTTCTCGGGGAAGGTTGCTGTCCCTTCCGTTAAAAGAAGAAAGACGAGAAAAAAAATGTGTTTAAACTCCTCGGTCCCTTCTGTTAAAAGAGGGTGGAAAATGTGTGTTTAAACTCATTTCAAAAACGACTCAAGTAGCTGTTTTTTTTAAACTATTAAACAATTCGACGAGTTGTCGGGATGAATGTAGAGGGTCTTTCATGAAATATTAGTTTGATATAGTTCTATGTTTAATTCTAAA
Source organism: Timema cristinae (assembly GCA_039000515.1). Lineage (NCBI taxonomy): Eukaryota > Metazoa > Arthropoda > Insecta > Phasmatodea > Timematidae > Timema > Timema cristinae. The sequence continues at coordinate 32,997 of JBCFYV010001865.1, read as the reverse complement.
AAAATATATTGATTTAAATATTAGTATTCCAGTCAATAACTAAGCAATTTAGTCAATGTAATTAATGGACTGTGTGTTTTTTTAAGGTAAAGGTAATTAATAATCCTACCGCATTTAAAGGTAATTCATTTAAAGGTAATTAAGATTGTTTGAACTTTGGTAAAAGGTATTTAATGGACTTTGTTTTTTAAGGTAATTAATGGTCGAACTATTTTTAAGGAAGATTGTTTAACTTAGGTCTTCGTATTGTTACTTAATGATGTAAACAATTCTTTTTAAACTATTCACATTTAACTTGAAAACAATTCAATGATTATTGACTTAGATTAGGTACGGTTATCCTAACATACATACACACATACACACATACACACATACACATACACATACACATACTTGAGCAATTGAGTAATTGATATTACTCCAATTTAGTTAATTAACCCTAAGAATCATCGTAAGTTAATTGTTTAATTTTTTAGGTCAGATTAGGCCTATTTGCGTAATTCATGTTGAATAAGTAACTTATATTTATTGTCACTTTTAATAAATAATCTTGAACAATTGAGTAAACTTTTTTGTGAATACTACGTCACAATAATTGTGCTGATAAAGTTTTCATGTTTAAAGAGGACGTTTCATCCCCCAAATAACACCTAACTCGAGTAAGGAATGGGTGTAATGATGCGGACTGGATAGAACTAGCTCAAGATAGGGCTAGGGCGTAATGAGTTGGACTGGATAGAACTATCTCAAGATAGGGATAGGGATGTAATGAGGTGGACTGGATAGAACTAACTCAAGATAGGGATAGGGATGTAATGAGGTGGACTGGATAGAACTAGCTCAAGATAGAGATAGGGTGTAACTATTCACATTTAACCTGAAAACAATTCAATGATTATTGACTTAGATTAAGTACGGTTATCCTAACACACACGCAGCACACACACACACAAACACACACACATACACACATACACACATACACACATACTCACATACACATACACACATACACATACACACATACACACACATGCACACATGCACACATGTACACATACACACATGCACACATGCACACATACACACATACACACATACACACATACACACATGCACACATACACACATACACACATACACATATACACACATACACACATACACACATACACACACACTTACCTTCAAAGTTCAGGATGGCCGTTTTGGTGGCGGTAGAGAGACCTTTGTAAACAATAGTAGATCCGCTTTCGAGATATCTTCTATCTGAGCATCACTAAGCATCGAAAATCTTCGCGGCAGCCAAACTTGATACTTGGCGTCGAGCACAGTAAGTATACGACGACCGAATCGAGTATTTACCGATTTTATTGAAGAAATACGGTACGCGTGACCTATCTCCAAGTCGGTCAATTTACGTGGAAGTATTTCATTACTTCCCACCTCCGTCAAAACTGCAGCCACAAATTCTGATGCCATGGCTAATATAGCTACCGGTTAATGATTCAACAAAATAGCTGACCACCCCTATTTATAGGCTCCAAGCCACGCCTATCTCCCTCCCCCTCCCACAAAGTACACGGATCTAGACCCTCAATGTGAAAACTACTCAACACAAAGTATCATGATTCTAAGCATGTCACATAGAAAGAAATTTATGTTCTAAAGAGCATGAATCAGATAAAATACCTTGACTGTTATGAGAATATACGGCTCTTTCAAGTGCAGCTGGCACACCTGTGCACCCCAGTCACTACGTCAAGCCTAGCCTGTCACACTTTACCGTGTGAGCACCGTACAACCCTACCCATAGGGTCTATACGCTACGTCACGATGATAGGGAGAAAAAATAGCCAGACCGTACGAGAGACAATACTTCTCATCCCCGAAGGTCAGCTGCTCCACACCCAACCCATCTCACCATCACATGCTCCAAGGACCTCTAAATCAGTAGCCTGTTCCATTAGGTTGTTTCCTGTGATCTACACTATATATATGAGGATTCAACCGGGGACCTCTAGATCAGTAGCCTGTTCCATTAGGTTGTTTCCCGTGATCTACACTATATATATGTAAAGTGCTGAGGATTCAATCTGGGACCTATGGATCTGTAGCCTGTTCCATTAGGTTGTTTCCCGTGATCTACACTATATATATGTAAAGTGCTGAGGATTGAACCTGGGACCTATGGATCAGTAGCCTGTTCCGTTAAGTTGTTTCCTATGATCTACACTATATATATGTACAGTACCGAGGATTGAACCCGGGACATCTAGATCTGTAACCTGTTCCGTTAGGTTGTTTCCTGTGATCTACACTATAGATATGTACAGTACCGAGGATTGAACCCGGGACCTCTAGATCAGTAGCCTGTTCCGTTAGGTTGTCTCCTGTGATCTACACTATATATATGTAAAGTGCTGAGGATTCAACCTGGGACCTATGGATCTGTAGCCTGTTCCATTAGGTTGTTTCCTGTGATCTACACTATAGATATGTACAATACCGAGGATTGAACCCGGGATCTCTAGATCTGTAGCCTGTTCCATTAGGTTGTTTCCTGTGATCTACACTATATATATGAGGATTGAACCTGGGACCTATGGATCTGTAGCCTGTTCCATTAGGTTGTTTCCTATGATCTACATTATAGATATGAGGATTGAACCCGGGACATCTAGATTTGACCGTACCAAAAAAATAGTCTCCCCCTCACATCTCTCAGTCATCCCCTCCCCACATCCCTCGTGTTGTACACCAAAGGAGAAAAAAACTCGCTGGCTCGTCGGGAGAGAGAACACTCAACCCTGCCTCACCTCTCTCTGTCACCCTTCTCAATTTGATGAGAGAGAGAGGAAGAACTATGACTCGTCACCTCTCTCTGTCATCCACGTGCTAGACAACGAGTAAGTCTCCCTCTCAGGTGCTCCAACCACCATCCCCTCCTCCTCCACACCTCACATCTCTCAGTCATCCCCCCACCTCCCCATCCCCCATCTCACATAAACATATCTATCGTGTCATCTCAGGAAACCTCCAATATTATTATGTAAATGAGTGTCGCAGAAAGCCGCACCAAAAAAATATATAAGTCTCCCCATCACATCTCTCAGTCATCCCCCCACCTCCCCACCCCACATCTCACATCAACATATCTATCGTGTCATCTCAGGAACCCTTCAACTCTTGGTTAATGTGTGTCCCAGAAACTGCACTTCTCCCTTACTCAGGTCTCTCTTAACACTCAAATCTACAAAGTGTTTTGCGATTTAGGACGAACAAGCTGAATCCTGACTTCGACAAACTCGTGCAGGATTTTGGACAGTTGCATAAATTCCATTAACGATGGCAATTTGAGTAGTTATTAATCAACATTTGGTAGGCTAAGTATCAACATGAGTACATAACATATTTAGTTTTATTTGTTATGACATTAGATTTTATTTGCTACTTTTTTTTGTATCGAAGCTATATGGTTATATGACTAATATATGCAATTTTCCGTGAAAATAAAGTTCATTATTTAGTTAATTTAGACGTTTGTTACATGCGGCCAGCTAGAGACCTCACAGATGTCCATGTGGTCCTCGGGTAGAAAATTTGTCCACCTCTGCTCTAAGGAGTAGTGTGGAGTTTCGAGCCGCAATCTCGGTGTTTTATTAGAATGTCGTCACAAGTCAAAGGACAAGGGCTCCAATTCCTAAGTACAATTTTTTTGAGTTACCCAAGGGAATCATTATTTACAATAAATGGTGACATTTTATTTAGCTTATATATTACCCACTGTATATCATTATCATTATTAGCACCATGTCTTACTACCCATTCGGGCTATACGCACTAACGCTAAAGTCACGATATTATCATAGTAATAACAATAATTTAAAAAGGAAGTTGCGTGTGTATCCCTAGTTTAGCCAGTATCAAATTAAAGTTCGTATACTCGAACATATTTTAGAATTGAAACTGTACGTTAAATAATCACTTTTAGTATTTTTAGATGTTAAAAGAGGGAGGAAGGGGGGAATTTTGAAATTGTAAAATTGACTACTTCAAATATATATTTTGTAAAAAGAATAAGCAATAATCTGACAATACTTTAGCTACTTTTCATTCAAACTGTTTCAAAGACATGAAATAAAACCGATAGTTCAAAACAATAGGGTTATTATTTAGCACCGCGTCTTACTACCCTTTCGGTTTATACGCTTGAAGTACTAATTACGCTAATGGATTGGGAATTGTGAAGGTTGAATTAGAGGAAGGGAAACCCACATTTGCGTGGAGGGAGAGTGGAAAACCATTTAGGAAAAGCCAACCTCAGTTCACCCGACCGAGATTCGAACCTCAATCTCCCCGTCCTTGGCGGCCGAGCTCAACACGACTAGCGCGTTAGCCAACTACGCCACCGAGGCGGGTATACTGTGATTTAATACTAGATTAAGTAATCTAACTTTTAAAAAAAATAGCATTCATCTTGGATAAGTTTAAAATGAGCATACTGAAACATTGTTTATAGACTAAAAAAAAATTACTATTTTAAACAAACATATTTTTTCTTCAGATTCCATAGTAAAAACATAATTTGTTTGTTACTTCTCTCCTCTACTGGTAAATTCTCAACCTGTGATTAAATGAGCAATGATGTAGGAAAGAATAGAAGGTACCAAAGACCCTGGCAAAAGTTGTTTAAATAATGAAGCAATAGTTGGCATTATAGTAACATATTTCAACTATACTTTATTGTTAGAAAACTTACCATAGAATATTTAAAATAACTATTATTATTATTATGTTTTAACTATGTGTCGACCCATAAGAGGCCTTTTACGTAAAAACATTATAATTAAAGTAACTCAAAACTAATTATATGAAATAAAATAAAAAAGACAGTAAATGCAAGTTCATTGAGAGGGCATGGCTTGGTGAGAGTGAAGGAGAAATAATGGATGATAAATTAAATGAAGTGTGAAAAAATTAATCATTAAAGTCATATCCTCCAAAGAAGGAAGGTAGACCCCCTCCACCCACACCAGCGATCAAGGTCATGAAGTTCTTAGGGGAGAGTAAGGGGTGGGGACGTACACTCACTGGCATACTTGTTTTGTTCTCCTTTGGGGACCATGTACATTTATACAATAATACATTAAACAAGTTGTCCTATACAGAGGCCTATTATATAAAATTCAGTGACATAGTCTAAGGATAATGTCTGATAGAGAATGTTATATCAATTGATTATGCATTCAGGAAATGGCCGTTTGTTTGCGTGGACCAGAGTCCTTATTTAATTCACTTCCCCACTATCTAGAAGGTTGAATTTGGTACACAGCTTCCACTAGTGGGACATTTTAATTTATTAAATCTTGACATTTCATAAATAAAGCTTTTAACAACAACAACAAATTCTTTGTCTCTTCGTCTAGTCTCTCCTTTTTCACCCCCTCCATCCCCATAGTTTCAAGTTACTAGTCTAATGCATTATAATTTGACTCTCTTGTATGTAGAAAATCCTCTTACTTGTCAGAGCAAAATGCTTAATTTTGAACTATCATTTTGTATTTAAAGTTTTATTTATTTTTAAATAAAATTATATATCTTGTATTAAAGTAGAAATTAAATTGCATTTTTTTAGTTCAATCTTTCATATTCCGTTTACAAGTTAAATTGAATGAAAAAAAACGTATGTTATTGTTAGGTTTTTTTTTCGTGGGGTACAGTAGACAAAATCAACCTCATATTAAAGTAGATATCCATCCGAATCTTAAATAAACATAACTTGTTAAATTTAGTGTCATTATAGCAATAGCTTAAAATGTTAGCAAAAGTAACCTACACACTTTTATTATCATGTGAGCTACAAAATACTTATTGGGACTATGTTTTAAAATAAATTGGCAAATGCAAGCAAACATTATTGCTGTAATGTCAGTAAACTCCGGCGCAAATGTTGAAAATAACATCCACCTCCGCCCCCAATCTGTATTCGTAATCACATCCAAGAAATTCACATGATATTCGGGGATGTATTTAGATTTAATGACAAAATGTCCCTAAAACTAATTTATTACATACTATTTTATATAATTAACCTATTCCATATAATAATGTTTGTATAATTTTAGTCGATTAACCGAACGTGTTGGGCATATTGGAAATAATATTGTTAGATTTGTTGTCTTTTTTTTTTGTCAAACATTTATAATTAAAATACAATATCCTTTATAAATGACCCACAAACTATTATTTATGTCTTCCGTTTTGGTTACCAAGGTAGTTGAGAGGAAGTCATCCTGCATTAGCGCATAGAGAGGATGGCAAACCACTGATAAATCACATGTGTTATTATTATTATTATTATTTAGCACCGCGTCTTACTACCCGTTCGGGTTATACGCTTTAAGTACTAACTACGCTAATGGATTAGGAATTGGGAAGGTTGAATTAAGGGAAGTGAACCCGCATTTGCGTGGAGGTAGAGTGGAAAACCATTTTAAAATATCAAATTTTGTGCCCGTTATTGTATTGTAAATATTTGTCGTGTATGATCGAACAGTATCTTATTCTCTATAATAATATGATAACTTCAAAACTATATTATTGTATTTCATGTTTTATTTAATTTAAATTTAATTGAAATTACGTCTTATTGTAAAAATGTAAATATTAACTTGTAACTTTTTTTATTAATATAGTTCATTTTAAATTTACAAGTTTAATGCAATGCAAAAAACCGTATGTTGTTACTATGCATATTTTTTAAGCAATAGCCGGCACAACTTTATCGTTCTTATATAGTGGGTGTCCATCCGAATCTTAATGTTTGAAGTTAGATGCCTTTTTATGGGCAGATATTTAATATTTAAGTTTAGATGCCACGTTTAATGGGCAGAAATTTAATATTTGAATTTAGATTTATTGTTGTTGTTTTGCAACATGCTAGTTCTCAGGGACGAATATGTAAGAATTGAATACAGAATATCTTGTTGTTATTTTTTGTAAATAAGAAAGGCGCCCAATCAAATGGACTTAGAATTAACTACGTTTAACTAAATTTTGTTGTTGTAATGCCGTCTGGCTATGTTCATAACAATTTGATGAGTCTAATTTACATTTATACCTTTTATCAATATCTTATGTTAACGTTAAATTAAACTGATATATGTTTCACCTCAGACTCTTTAACTTTGGCTACAATTCGTTGTGGTATAATAATTTAATTTATATTTTTGAAGTTATACTTCTTTAGGCGCGTTATGAAAAAATGATGAGTGAAATTTTAAGATGCGCGCGCATCACTGTAACACAAAAGTAAACCGCTCATTAAGTCTCGAAAAAAAAAAAGCTACCAACAAAATAGAAATAGAACCTCTGTTAGTCGCGCATGTTGGTACGCTCGTCGCCTCTGATCACTGTTTTAATATATATAATATTTATCCACATGTTTCTAGTTTCTACATTCACAACACGTGTTTTAGTTTCATACAAGTGCGAATTATATATGTGCTAATAAATTATATTCAGTAGTGATTTAAATTGAATATTTTGATTAATATTATTTACTATTCGTAAATATTAGTGAAAAAAATTGTGCTTATAGACTTTTTCAAGTGCTACAATATAATTGAGGTTAACTATCCGTATGTATTATTTATTGATATAAATTTAAAAAAAAAATTGTATTTATTTATATTATTAGTTTAAATTTTAAGTTCCATTATTAAAACATTAATGTTTATAGAAACTTTAAAACTTATTTTAAAGTTATACTAACTGCCATATTTAGTGACGAGATGTCTTTGGACTTGGAGGAATACAAACCTCTTTGGATCTAGACGAAGATTACACAGTTCGTAGTTTTGTTTTGTAATACTGCAAGAAATGCCATTGCGTTGTTTGAATGTAAAAATCCAACAATAAAAGGTACGTAATTGTTTTGTTACCACTGTCTAAATTGAAACAAATTTTGTGCTTGACATACGTTTTGTTATTTTAATTAATTCATTATTAATTGGAGTACAGTTATGTAACTAATTGTATTTTAAGCCAATACAATAATATGCCGCCATTTAAATTTATTGAAGTGACAATCATGATTTAATAGTTGCGCCTACTCTTGAGTGGTGGCAAATAAAAGGCGCAACTTTGCTCTCAAATTGCGCCTGCTCCTTCTAGTGAATAGGGATTTGGAACATATTTCAAACTTGCGCTGGCGCAACTATTTGCTCCCTTTGGTGAATCCAGGCCCAGTAGTGATTTAAATTGAATATTTTTATTAATATTATTTACTATTCGTAAATATTAGTGAAAAAAATTGTGCTTATAGACTTTTTAAAGTGCTCCAATATAATTGAGGTTAACTATCCGCATGTATTATTTATTGATATAAATTAAAATATTATTTAACATAATTAATACTAAATATTATTAAATTATCTTTTATTTTTTAATGATGCCAAAGAAGTATAACTTCTCACGCGCGTACATAAGTACACACACACATTTTTTTAATATACATCTTCACTACAACAATGTTAACGTTGAATAGAACTGTTAAATATCTAATTGTGCGATTGCAAATAAATATCAACTTATCATGACTTATACTAATATTTTCTATATATGCCTCTCCATAACCTAGGTATTAGACCTATTATATTTCTATTAATTTAATGTGAGCTGATAGGCAGGTTGCAGTATCTCACTGCTTTCTAGAGGTAGACGGCCCCTTTTGAATAACCCAGCAACAGGTTTGAGTTGCGAGCTTCGGTATTGGAATTTTTTGGGTAAAACATCCAACGCCTTGAACTCCATAGCACTCACTTCTATTGTTGTCCCTTTTTTTATATTACTATTTGTATTATTTGAGCATCCTCCCCTTGAGGATGGTTCAAATAGTAAATGATAAGTATTAAGTTACAACACATTAACACATTATTCTCATTAAAGCGTTCACAACTGGTACAAAAATAGTGGTAAACAATTAATTAAGTCAATTTAACTTTGTATGCATATATAATGGAGAACAATTAATTAAGTTGATTTAAATTTAACTATATTTGCATATACATGGACTTGAGAAGTATAAGCTAATGAGAATACGATGCGAAGTTCTAACCCATGCCAATAAGGGCATTGTGTTTAGCCGTTGATGGCGTTAGTGAGAAGGCATGATTAAAGAAAGATCTGTATAATAAAGGTACGAACATTAATTACCATAGCATATGCCACCAAAGATTAAGTGTGATTGGGCCATGTGACTCCCACACTTACCATTTACCTAGCTGGCATTAAGCAGGCTGCTGGGCTCTTGAGTTAAATATATTTATTTTAAGACATTTTCACTAAGTTCCCGAAATTATGTCGCAATGTCGTTCTTTTGAATGTAGAACACCGCAAAAGAAGGATGTAAGATTCCACTTAAAACTTTTTAGATAATTTAAAAAAAAGTCTTGCTCTGTCAAATATCAATATTGAATTGGATGCTGGATAAAAAAAACTTATGGCTTTGTCATTTTAAGTTATATTTTATTTTAATTTTAGTTCAATTTAGGCCCTCCTTGGTCTTATTATGTTTTTAGTGTTCTTTTTGTATTTGATAAGACATCAATAAATTATTATTAAATTAATATAGTGTGTGCTGGAACATCAAACGTGAAAAAGAATCACATGTTATAAAATAAAGATTTATGATACTTATAAATCAGGGAGTTGCACATATATTCTAATCGGTTTGGGCTACTATTCCAGGTCTCCAAACAAATTTTAAATGTTCCTGTTCTATAAATATAAAAGGTTTAGTTCAGTAAGAAGATTAGGTCCTGGTTCAAACTATTAAAAATGTATACTTTCTAAGTGGAAAATCATTAAAATATTTTTATATAGAACATGATATTAAAATATAACTTACTAGAAAAACTAGTTATTTATATAGAAAAACAACAACAAATAATTCCGAAATTATTTATTTGTAATCCAGTTTACCAGAACTCTAAAAAAAAAAAAAATTAAATGCTACGGATTTACGCATGGACTTTCTCACTCACTCACTCAAAACTCGTGATATATGTGAAACTAAATACTATACATCAACAATCCCAAACAAAAATTAAGCTATACTTGCGTAAAGCATTTTTTAACTCCTGGTTTTTAAATTTTATAATTTTATTTTTAAAGAATTAAAGCACTCAATTTTATAATGTGGACCGATAAAAAAAAGATCAGTATTGGGTCCAGAAAGGTCAACACCTAATATTAAAATTTTGACTTCCAGTTAAAGATTTTGAAATGTTCGTTCTCTGAACGTTTGTTAAGGCTTATTTTGGGAGTAGCTTGGGGTTGTCTTAATACTCACTGCCCCATACTAATTTTTTTGACTTGTTAAAAACTTTTAGAAAAACCGCAGAAAAACATTTATCTAATACAGGACTTATAGTAAAAATTATGACAAGGTTATTTTAAAAATAGTCAGGAATTTTAAAATTGTTAAATTTTGCTTTGAAACCCCACTGAAACATTTCAAGTAACAAATCACATGGACTATTCTGCATTAGGTGGTGTTCTTATTTTTCTCTGTGGAGCTGGTAAGCTACTCATACTCATTGTATGATGTTGTTTTATATTGGAATAAATCTGAAATTCTCACACAGGATTTTCTATTTGTAAAAAGCTACTGTTTTGAACATGGTTTATTTATTTCTTGTATTAATGTTTCAAAGCATTATTCATAATTTGTTATGTTTTCTGGAGGGCTTACTTTGACTAAATATGTTAAATTATTGCATTTAGCTTGCAGAATTGAGTTTGCATTAGAACTATTCAAATTTAGTTATCATTTTACATATATCCTTTTTGCATCGAGTCTAATTAGTTTGTACAACAAATACACTTTAGTGTTATGTCTATGCTAGTATAGTAAGTGTAGCTATAAAGGTGGTGTGTACTTTGCATTAAAAGAAAAACTAAATAAATATAATACAGTCGGGAAATGTATGTTATTACTCAGTCAGTAAATTGTTGGCATCTTGCCTATTGTCAAGAAATGTAAAACTCAGAATATACAAAACATTAGTCCTACCAGCTGTTTATGATTGTGAAACATGATCTCTTACCTTTCAGGACAAGAAGAAATTTAGGGTGTTCGAAAACAAGGCGCTTAGGAAAATATACGGAACAAAAATAGACGAATAAAGTGGAAAGTGGAGGTCGTATAAGGATAAGCTACACACCTTGTAGTCATCCCAGATATTGTTAGGGTAATACAATCTCACAGAATACGGTGGGCAGGATATGCAGCGCGAATGGAAACAACTAGAACCGCGTTCAAAGTTTTAACTGTAAAACCTAATGGTTTAAGACCATTGGGAAGACCTAGACGCAGATGGGAGGATAACATTAAGATGGACCTGAGAGAGATAGGGTGTGATGAGGTGGACTGGATATAACTAGTTCAAGATAGGTATAGGGTGAAACAAGGTTGACTAGTTAGTTATAACTAGCTCGGGATAGGTGGTGTACTTTTGTGGATGCGGCGATGAACTTTTGAGTTCCTAATGCCATAGTGTAAGTAGGTACCTACACACTTTAATTATGCTTAGGTTATATAATGTAATTTAATCACTTGTTAATATTAAAATAATGTTTACAGTTGTTCTAAGAATTATTATATGTTGAAATATAGGTATGCGTGTGTGTGTGTGTGTGTATGAAGACAACTATTTCCAGTTCAAATTGATTATTTGAAAATATTTGTAAAGTAGAATGAACAAAGTCTTATAATAATTCTGAAAATAAACTATTTAATAAAATAATATATCAGAATGTATCATCAGAAATGAGTAAGTCGTGTGGCAAAAGAGATATATTCAACTATTTAATGTGTTATCGATAATAATTCAATATTTTAATAAACCAGTACTCTTTGTTTATTACTTAAAAATATACAGAAGCGGATTTACACTATAGGTCCATTAGGCACGGGCCTAGGGGCGGCGGCTTTAGGGGGTGGCACATTTTGGATAACATTATTATTCTTTTATTATAATATTTCGTTTTTAATAATTACGTTTAAAAATTATTGGCTAACATTATTGGAATAATTCACGTTAAAGTCAGAATGACAATATTTATTTTTAAATAAATGTGCTTTGCAGTCGCTTTGTAACTGAGGTCAAACTCCCCTTCTTCAAAATATTAACTCAACCCCCCCCCCCCTCCTTTCCACAAACACCTATTTCCACCGAAACTTCCTAAAACCCTTGACAAAAAAAAGGGGGGGTTAGGCGCATATTATAATTGTGCCTAGAGGCGCCAAATTTTTAAATACGCCACTGAAAATATACCGTTAAATTGACTCCCTTGTAACAATAAAAACATCGTATTATACAATTACTACCCCACCCAACCTAATATTCAACGTACAATCGCTTGACGCATACTACCCGCTCCTAAAATAATACCTCGACGTATCCTACAATAGTATACTTCACTATTGTAGCCCAATGTAGCCCCAACAATCATACATTAAATCAGCATTTCTAAATATTCAATATAAACTGTCTACTTAATAAACTGTTCTTCACGTACCTTCGGATCACCAAGCTGGCCTCACTATATTGTTACCAAGTCCAAAATCACCAATGTGGAAGCGCGGGGCGACTACGACTAGAAGAGTCCGTATGAGATGATCAACCCGGCCCGAGAATAATTTCAACACTGGGCGATGTTATCTGAGAGTCCAGGCACGAAATCAACACGCCCTGTATTACCCCCTGGAGAGGGGATAAGGCCACCTTCACCTGACATCGGATGTTTTCAACAGCAGTCGGAGAATCGTAAACAACTGCATTGCGACGATAGACATCCAATCAGCGACCAGGAAGATGTGTGGATTACGACATAATGACGTAATGCCGTGATCTGCGTGGCTGGCTAGTGTGAACAATCCCACCCCTTTTTCTTGTTTTCTAGACTCAATATATAGGAGATTGTAAATGGTATTAAATATAGCATTATTGAATAGAGCTTCATCGAAGGAGTAGTTCGATAGAGCGGACTGTGTTGGGGTCATGGAGGAAAGACCTAGGAAAAGATTACGTTCGATATAAATTTATTTTATTAAACTAACTATTTATTGAAGTCATGGAAGAGGGACTTAGGGAATAAATAGTTAAAACTTTGAGTCGACGCCATGGGGAAATCGCGTCTGGCATTATTTAAATTATTTTGTATTGCTAACTTTGTTTTGGGGTCATGGAGGATTGACCTGTAATGTAAATTGTTCAATCTTTTAGTCAACACGATAGAGATATTTCGTTTGATGTTAGTAAATGTAAAATGTAGAACAGTCTTTATGTTAGCGTCTTGGGAGATATACCTGTTTTGTCTTATAAGTTGAAATAGTTATAACTCAAGCTGAGTTATGGAGGAGTTATATAGTTTATATTTCATACTATTGATTAGAGTCATAGAGGCATAGGATAATAGTATGGAAAAGTCAAGAATGTCATTGTTAGTTATTTATTTTAGTGTTGTATCCATTAGACGTTACATTTTTAAAGTAAAGTAAACTATATTGTGGTTACGCAACTTTTGCGTTTGATTATCTGCGTCATGGATCATATCCATGTATTATCCTTGTAACTAATGTAAACTTTGAATGGAAGTAATTAGAAGGACGAGATATCACACTGTAGTTGTATACAGTAAAAGCCTATACCTTTATTTTTGAATATCAATAGGCTTATTTATGTTTGTACCCGTTGGTGGGCAACTATATTTGAAATACCATAAGTCATGTTTTTAGATAATGTAAATAGAGATGTGTTTGGGTAGTAAGTCTACCAGATACCTGAAAGATGGTACATTATATGATGCAGTGTTTTCTTTTACAGTAGTAGCTATTAGAAAGTTTTTGAATTAAGGCCATATGTTCCTTTGTCTATTTTCTGCTTTGAACCAATTAAAATACACACTATTGAAAACTATGCTATTCTATCTGTTGTCATTTACAAAATGTACGTTACGTCCTCCCTATCCTGTAGTTTTAGGGGGCCTTACCTATAAGAATAGCGGAGGGTGTTTCACCCTAATCGATTGTAACTTTTCAGTCTGTCTTGTCACAGAATGGTGTAAAGTTAATGATTTGTGCCTTAACTTGAATGAATGTGTAAAAAGACTTGTTCAAAGAAAAATATTGTTGTTTATATTTGATTATATCTTATTGGATCACTATTTGACTCCTGTGTCTAGACTTAGGTATCACTCTAGTCTCCAAACTTACTTTCTCAAAATGTTAGGCTTTGTTAGAAGAAACACACAAGACTTTACTGACCCTAGAGCAAAACTTTATCTCTATTATTCTTTAGTACGAAACAATTTGGAATTTGGTTATATTATTTGGCCACTACATATAACAAGTACTCTCAGTTTCTTGAGAAAATACAAAACAAGTTTGTTAAACCATTTTCCTATAATAATTTAGATAATATACTAGTTGTTCATGTTGAACATTCTTCTTTCAAGGTTCTAATTACTGTCGAGTATGCCATTCCTTCATTTTATAATGTTCAATTTTTCATGGCTAGCACCTCTAAATGATTTCTGCCTGCCTATTTTGGTTCTGGCTTGAGGGCACAAACCCAGTTTTAAACTACTCTCTTTCGGTGTTTCCAGATGAACCTACGAATTGCACAAGCATTAAAATAGTGACTAAATTTAAGTAAATTACATTACATTACCTCATGACACTCAAAAACTATAACCAATCCAGTCTTTTTGTAGCTATTTTCAGATTTGGTTACTTCCCATTAGCGAGAATTGGTTGTTCTTATCACTCTCTTTTCTATGGTTCTTATTGCTAGTACAAAATGGCTGTTGACCAGAGTAATCTAAAGTTTTATTTGTCTAGAACTGTAGATTTTGTGTGATGAATATAGTGTAGTAAACATCTCAAAATGATGAAAATTAAAAATATTGTTTTTGTGCTAAAGCAAAGATTTGTTTTTATCAAAGTTGAAAATAATTAACTTTGATTCGTCTTTGAAATTTTGTTGAAACTTTGCAAACTCATATTGAAATATATCATATTTAGTAAGATATTTAAAATCTGTTAATAATACAACCAATTATTTTCTTCTTTCAAAGATGCGAAGGTTATTATGGGTGTCAAAACGAAGGAAATTTGACCTTTGACATTTCGAAACTTCTTACACGTCTAGTGTAAATTATGTAAAATAATGAAAATGTACCATGATAATATCATAATTGGTAAAGCTGGTGTTAAATGAGAAATGAAATATGATTTATAAAATGATGACATATGCTAATAAAAACCTTCAAACAAAGACTTTGTGAGTAATTAATATAAAAACTACAAACCTCTTTAAAGTGCCCAATGGTTTTGTTCTACCCGTGGAGCAATTTTAAACTGATCGATAAATAAACCTTAAACTTTCATTTTTACTGTGCGAATGCTCAACTAGTACTCGATGAGTAGTCACATACTCGGATTCTATTTTCACAAGTCATTTTAAGACAGCACGTGAATATTGAAGTCTTAACCCCAAGTTGCTACTTGCTAATGACTATGAAGACTCATAGTTTTCATTGCCATTATACAAAGTAATTTTGTATATGATTGATGTATTTTAAAATTAAAATTGAAATAATCCTATAGTTTTGGGCCTTTGCATAAACTATGCTCACTATTCATATTCAATTATTTCACCCTCCCATTACACATTAGCGTAAGTGCGTATAGCCCAAACGGGTAGTAAGATGTGATGCTAATAATAATATTAATGATAATAATAATAAATTCTTATAATGCTCAGTGGTAGAAAGGCACTCAAAGCTAGGAAGCCTAGCTTTTAATACTGTGTTGTTTTTTCAAATAATTATAATGTAATTTTTCTCAAAATGCTTAAACATGGACACAAGAGCTATTTTTATTTGAAATAATTGAATAGGAATGATGTGTCAAAAAACCCATTATTAATCCTGACTACAAAGTTAGGTTTTAATCAATAGCATTTTATTAATTTATTTATAATTTTCCAAATCCGACCAACTAGTCTGGTTTCTGATGGGATGGTCAGGGTTTTAATTCTGACACCCCCTCCACCAACAATTGATTCCACAGCCTCCTTGCAAATGAGGGTACCTTTTCTCTAAATTCGACCAACCTATTAGTGTAGTTAGAATGTATATCTTCACCCAAACAGGTAGTAGTATAGCTATTAAATAAAAATTATTGAAATCCCACTACAAAATGAAAGTTAAAAAAAATATTTAAAAATCCTGAAACCTTCTTCAGTGATAAGTGTAATATCTCAATCACAAATCCAATAAAATTATCACATGTTACAATCGCCATTTTTATGTAATGGGGCCTTAAAAAAAATATATATATATATATATATATTATATATTCAATACCTCCTCTCTGACGTACATTCAACTTTCCCGCTTCAGGTTTTTAGTTCTAAGCGCAAACGCTACGAGCGCTAGTTTTGTGGTTCTACTTGCTTACATTGGAGTGGCGTTTCTATAATACTCCCTTGTCTATGGTGGATTGGTGCACAGCTCGAACTCTATAGTGAAAGTAGATACAGGCGACTTACCACTTCTATGGTTTTCGATGACAGCTAGCAGATGATATCAGTAACGCCAACATTGTCTAAAATTAACTTTTGTCACCATATTTGGAAATAATAATAATTTACTAATTACTACTATTATTATTACTAAAAATATTATAAATCACTATTAACAATACTTCTCCAAAGATTACAGTATAATTTTACTTTCCATAATCAAATTTAAGAAAAAAAGTCTAGTAATTTCATTTTAGTTTTTCTTTTAACTCTTGTGGTAATAACAGGTTAAAGAGAGCCTGAAATTTTACATTTAATGGTATTATATTCAGTTATTAGTATTTTTATAGGTGCCTTCGCATATCTTTAACATAAATAAATGGTTTGTGATAATAAAGAGGAAAAAACATTCAAAATGTTTGTGAAATAATATAAATTTTGCTGTTTGTAAACATGTGAATTAACACTATTGCCTCATAACTCTCAACGGTTCTCTTTTTTCTACGTCATCAACCAGCATATTTTACACAGTGGCCATATTTGTTTTCAGCAATAAGGCTACTTTTAACGTTCTCTTGCTTTTAAGTGGAAGGACTACCTTGTAAAATTTGAGAAGCGCTATCAGCGCAACTCCTAAGAAACGTCCATATATTAAACTATTTGGACTGTTTAGCAGACACCGAGCTAGAGTTGCGGTGTTGTCATATCTGTCAATTTTGCTCTGAAAGAGGGAAGGGGGAGCGAGCTAATCTGTTGTTGACATGGGTCAAGTTTCTTGGAAGGGAAAGGATATAGTGCGGCTTTTATCAAAGACCACATTCGGCAGAAATCTGCCACTTTATTTTTAGGTTGAACTCAAATAATGTAGTGTGGTTTTCTTTATATTTCTTACCTAGTGGAAGAAAACAATTTTTCATTCGACTTATTAGACTGGATTGCTGGTGACAAGATCGGAGTTCAATTCCCAATAGAGTGTACCGAGTTTTTTTTTTCTTCAAACAGTTCCAAACATGCAATTGTTATTAATTAGTTTTAGCAGCGTGTCTTACTACCCGTTCGGGCTATACGTTTATGAACTAATTACTTTAATGCGTTAGGCATCAGGAAGGTGTGAGAGCGGAAAAAATATTTATGGAAAAACCACCTGAGTGCCCCCGACCGGAATCGAACCGTGATCCCCATCTTCAGCATGTCAGTTAAACACGGCGGGTAACACACACTATTAGACTGGATTGCTGGGTGTGGGAAGTTTAAAGTTCAAATCCCAGTCGGGTGTAACAAGGTTATTTTCCCCTAAAATGGTTCCCCACTCTTAATATACACAAATGTGGGTACATTCAATCTAGAATGTCACCTTCCCCATTCCTAGTTCACTAGGGTAATAAATGTATGTGTATAACTCAAACGTGTAGTAAGTCGACATGAAAAAAATATTATTGTGATTACTACCAAGAGTGTTGGCGAAACTTTATTAGTGTCGGGCGAGGTAATTTGTAAAAAAATATCTTTTTGAGGGGTTTTTAGGGGATTGACTCCAAGACAATGGAAAATATTTGAAAATGAACCAGAAACATATGTACATACCTTTTTTGTATACCATAAATTATGGGCAATAAAGTGGCTTTCGAGTAATTTTTGATTGAATAATTAGATCTTTACAAAACAAAAATAGACTTAAAAGACAATGCTTTCATCTCTTATCAAATTAATTTTGGGTGGGTGGACCTGCGTGGTGGGCCCTATTTTGGGCGTGGACCTGCGGCATTTAGCCACAACCCTCTAGTTACAATACTGAACTTGTAACTATCAGGAATTTCAAACTATATTAACCTATTTTTTATTAATTATATTCAGTAATCAAATATAACTTTAAAAGTTTAAACATATTTTAATATGTCTAACACCCGCTTTGGTGGCCTAATATTTTGACGCGCTACTCTTGCAGTAGACTAGACTGCCGATGACGGGAAGATCGAGGATCGAATCTCGGTTGGCTCTACTGAGGTTGGTTTTCCACGCTCCCTCCCCGAAAGTGTGGGTACACTTCCTATGAATGTAACCTTCCTGACCCTAAAACCATTAGCATAATTGTTGAAAAACAAAATATATTCACAAATTCTCTGTTTATTTGACAAAATTTGAATCTGGCCATTCCTCAGGAACTGTATATCCTAGTGAAAGAAAATATTTTGCCAGCCTACATAATATTATATTTATATTTATAGGTGACCTGGCAGTCTAGGGGTAATGTGTCAGACTTCTGTGCTGGCGGCCGAGGTTCAATCCTCGGTCCCGGCACAGATTTATCTGATTGCCAAACACTTCCTTCACCTCTGACAAGACATCTTGGGAATGTGGGGAATGCCAGGCCACCACCGTGGTTCGGATTCCACGTTAAACTGTAGGTCCTTCATTTCATCTCACAATCACCCTACCATTACACATTAGCGTAAGTGCGTATAACCCGAACGGGTAGTAAGACGCGGTGCTAATAATAATAATAATAAATAATAATAATAATAATAATAATAATATTTGAGTGTAAACAAGGACAAGCGTGTATTGAATTAACTGTTCTGTCACTTAGCCCACTCTTAACTGGATGCTATCAAAGTTTGTCTAGCAGTTGGTCCTCTCGTGTCGACCGCTTGGTTGTCTATCACTTTGTACTCCTATACTTGAGCTTGTCTAGCAGTTGGTCCTCTCGTGTCGATCGCTTGGTTGTCTATCACTTTGTACTCCTATACTTGAGTTTGTCTAGCAGTTGGTCCTCTCGTGTCGATCGCTTGGTTGTCTATCACTTTGTACTCCTATACTTGAGTTTGTCTAGCAGTTGGTCCTCTCGTGTCGACCGCTTGGTTGTCTATCACTTTGTACTCCTATACTTGAACTTGTCTAGCAGTTGGTCCTCTCGTGTCGATCGCTTGGTTGTCTATCACTTTGTACTCCTATACTTGAGCTTGTCTAGCAGTTGGTCCAAGTCGTGTCGGCCACTTGACCCATCCAGCCTTCCAAATATTTTTTTATAGCTTGTCGAGCAGTTTGTTGTCTAGCAGTTTGTATGGTGCCGTAGGGCCTATATAAACGTGTCTACACAATAGTTCAGAATATTTGGATTTGAGCACCACATATTTTTTTGCTCTCGAGCCACCACTGGGGGAAACTATTGTGTTTAGCAACCAGAGAGTCCCAATGTAAAACCAATCTTAGCGAGAAATTCATTCGAGAAGGATCCAATTTGTTAGGTTGTACATTAAATGCAGTAATAATTTATATATGTTTAAATATTTAATTCTACTAAATTATGGCGCTAGTCGTGTTGAGCTCGACTGCCGAGGACAAGGAGATTGAGGTTTGAATCTCGGTCGGGTGAACTGGGGGTGGTTTTTCCTAAATGGTTTTCCACTCTCCCTCCACGCAAATGTGGGTTCACTTCCTCTAATTCAACCTTTCTAATTCCTAATCCATTAGCGTAATTAGTACTTAAAGCGTATAACCCGAACGGGTAGTAAGACACGGTGCTAAATAATAATAATAAAAAAAATACTAAATTATGTTCTGACCTAAAATTCATAAAATTATACCTATTAATATTTGGAATCTTTCAGTCAAAATTACATTTTTGAACTCATACTTTATGATTTATATTTTAAAAAAATGTTATGATATAAAAAATTGAAGTAAATTTATATGGCCTTTTATGTGAGAGTGCATTGCTTGTCCTCTTTAAAATTACTCAAGTAAATCTACAATTTATTTACCTATGGTACTTCCTTTATATTTTCCGGTCTTCTCTAGTAAATCCTTTGAAGTTTGTACTACATTTTGGAATATTTCTCTGTTAATATATACAAATGTTTACTCTATTACAACTATTTATAAATAATGACTTATCACTTAAAAAACAAAACCAGCCAGCATATGAGATGAACCGTTTCCAAAACTTAATATTGCTAAACTTCTTAAATTCCTGGTTTGTTAATCTTGATTTCTATATTGGTAGGGCTACCGCAAGCTAATTCTTTCTTTATGGTTTTTTACCCGATTTTTTTAAAAACAACTGCTCGCCTACACTGGTATTCTACTCTGCCTTTTCTTTCTACCTTCTGTGTTTCCAAGTGGTCCTTTTTAATAATCATATAACAAATAACACAAAGGACAACCATCCTTTACCAATTTACTTTCACCCCCCCTTTTTTTGTTTTATCTTTTAGGAAGTTGCATTGTGCAGTTTTGACAGAATGAAGCCTGGGTCAGGGGAATTGGGCGGTAAAGATCTATATTCTTCTAAAGGTGAGCATTATCTTTTTGTCCAGTGGCAGCAATCTAAGGTATGAAATGTGTTCTATTCAATGTAAGAGCCATGTGTTTGTTCCCTTTATGTTTCTAATCCACCTTTCTTGTGATTTCTTCCAAATATATTACAATTACCTCATAAAGCGAAAAGAGGTTTTCCTTAAAGAGATACAGTAGGATCTGGCTAATTAGAATAATTGAATAATTCAAACCCACCGTTATTCCCTACGAAATTCTTATTTAAATCAATGGTAAAAATGAAATTTCATTTGAATTTTAGAAGAAAATATTTGGATAATTCAAAGTTTATACATTATAATGTTAATTTTTTCGAGTTTCTTCTTACTTCAAACCTAACTTCATTCTCAACTAAACCCAAGAATCCCAGGAATGTCAAATACAGTTATTGATTCATAATAAAATAGAAAGCAGGGAATTTTGCACCAGCCGCAAGTGGTTTTCCTAGAGTAGGGGATGTTTTTGCTCTGCTTTGATTGGTTCTGTGTGACAATACCATCACATGACGCCCAGCATGGAAGAGGTGAGGTTTAGGTTGTTTGTCCTAATCTGGCACCTTTGTCTCTCAGTGTCATCTGACAAGTGGAAATTGCGGTGTTTTTACGATGTCTAAGCGGGGAACTTACACAAGTTTAACCTTAGCTAAGAGAATTGAAGTGATTAGAGAAGTAGAAAAGGGAGTGAAAAAGAAGTGTGATACCGCAAAATAATATGGAATACAGCTGAATACTTAAGTGCAAAAACTGATAAAGTCTGCAATTTTTGTAAGGTGAATTAATTTCTACAATTTTTCATTTTGAGGTTTTTTATATTTTATTGTTTACAAACAGTTTAGATGCCAATTGGTTAGTTCGAAATTTGAATATCCAGAATCCAGACTTTTAATTAAAAATGTTCTACTGTATTTAAAAATAGCTTGGTCTAGGGGTAAGGTGTCAGACTTCTATGCTGGCGGCCGGGGTTCAATCCTCGGTCCCGGCAAAGATTTATCTGATTACCAAACCCTTCCTTCACCTCTGACAAGACATCTTGTGAATGTGGGGAATGCCAGGCTTCCACCGTGGTTCGGATTCCACTTTAAACTGTAGGTCCTTCATTTCATCTCACAATCACCCTACCATTACACATTAGCGTAAGTGCGTATAACCCGAATGAGTAGTAAGACGCAGTGCTAATAATAATAATAATAATAAAAAATAGCTATGCGAGCATTGTTTACAATTGTACAATTTTCTACTACATTTTAAATTAGTGAATCTGAATTTTCAACTCTGGCTCTTAAAAAACTAAACAAAATAAGTAAATTAAAAGAAGACAAAACTTTTTAAGATTTATTTTTTTAGTCATCTTTGTAAAAATAGGGGTGGGGGATATGGGAATTTGACAATCTACTCAAGGGAGCATCAGATGAAAAAGGCTAGGCAGGAACTACTGATCTAAAGCATTGATATATTTTTATTTTGTTTATATTATTTACACAATGGCACTTCTTGTTTTATGTTGGTCTACTTGATAGGTTCCTGTGTCTCATGATATTTTGCTGAACCTTCTTACAAGTTGCTAGTGTGACATCAGATTTCACAGCTCAGACATTTCAAAACTAGGTATTTGTGAGATTACGAGCGAGTATCAATTAGTCTGCTAGCAACTTGCTATTTGCACGTTTCAAAACTAAAGGCCCAGACTAGACTGACACTTTTGTTCGTAGGTCCATTGGAATGGATAACAAGTTACATTAGATAATTGAAAATATGCTCATGATACATGGTATAAAGAATAAAAATGGAACAATTAATTAAGAAATGTATATTGAAAACTATACAATATTGTGGCCTATGTGTACAACTATTTATTTCAAATGCAATTAACATTTCTTTCAAATAATTACCGCTATTTTTGTGCAATTTTATCAGTCCTTTCCAGATATATTCACGTAAGATTCCCAAAGATAATTTTAATGCATACACAAATGCAAAGTGTTAGGCAAGGTTTCCTCGCAATAGTTTTACTATAACTCTATACTTAGGTCACTTGTATACGTATACCATGGTGTCTTAATCAACTTGACCAATGAAATTCCTGACTAAAAAGTATTTCACATAACTTCTAACGCTCCCCATTTTTCTATCAATCTTTTTTATGAATAATAAGTATTAAAATTTGGATAAAATATTTAAAAAATCTGTATTAACATTGTTTACAAGGAATTATAAAATATATTATACAGCTACAAACAAACTATAGTTTGAAAATATTATTTACTGATTAAATGATTTTAATATTTCATATTTTTAGTAAAACAACATTTCCCCAGATTTTTGATGTAATTCCCGCTTTCCCCGGATGGGCGACACCATTAAAACCTATAAAGCATTATCTTGTTTTAGGAAAAATAATTTTGCTGTATTATTTACCAAAGTTTTAGTTGGAGAAAACTAACACTTGTACAATTAATAGTACATGAATAAGTCTGAGAGATTGAAATTATTTATAGATTACTGATATACCTACATCAAGTATATTTGTAAATTTGAAAAATGAAACCTTTACTGGGTTATTCATGAACGATTAATACAAACATCAGTTTTACCCATATTATTCGCGTTAATGTTCAATGTCAATGTACTAGGTGACGTATCGCGGGTGGCTGCTGTATCAACAATAGCTCATAGTAACTGATGAGTTGCACAAGTCCATCACAGTGGTGGTAGAGCATTAGAGCACTAAGCCAAGGGTCTCTGGTTCATTTCCTGTGCACAGGTGTCATTTTTCATATTTACAAAACATTTCAGTTATTGGTTTTAATGCCTGATTCAAGCATGTCAGTCAAATTTTAATATTCTAGTTAATTGGGATGTTTTTGAAATAAGTTAAACAAAGTGTTGCCCACTGAAGAATTATAACTTTTTTTATGGGTTATTAATATTTAACGATCACAATTAATAAACCCATAAAATTTTAATGTGGACATAGTTTGAAACAAATAT
The DNA here is from genome assembly GCA_039000515.1 of Timema cristinae. NCBI lineage: Eukaryota > Metazoa > Arthropoda > Insecta > Phasmatodea > Timematidae > Timema > Timema cristinae. The sequence goes on along the minus strand of JBCFYV010001865.1, from coordinate 9,095 downwards.
GGGTAAATCTGTTCCACTCTTTCTAAAAGCAAATACTGGAACATTTCTATTAAATTCTACCTCCCTTATGCCCAGTACAGTTGTGAGATAGACTTAACTTATTTTGTGTTGAAAGTGAGTTGCTTATTTACTTGTGTCCTTTTTTAGGAAGTTGAGTAGCACATTTCACACTCCCCCTGTTGAGTTTTGATAGAATGAAACCTAGGTGGGGGGATTGGGCAGTAACGATCAATATTCTACAAGAGGCAGCCATTACCTCTTTGTAAAGTATTAACTGTATTGTTCTTTTCATCATAAAAAACTGTTGTGTTCATTCCTTTTATATGTTTCTATTGACCTTTTCTGTACCCTCTTCCAAGTATATTACTTGTGTAAAATAAAGGAAGAGATTAGGAGTGGTAGAAGAGGGGTTGGGGGTCGGCGTCGCTCCTCTTGCCATCGCCAACAACTACTTGCAAAGAATAGATCTGATTCCTACATCACAACCTTGTTTGGACATTTACATGTTTAAATTATAATATTATACATTAAATAGGTTGAGAGTTTGACACCTTAACTCAGTCGGTAATGTGTCTGCCCACTGAGATAAGGGTTCCGAGTTCGATTCTCGACATGACCGAAAATGTATAGTTAATGAAAATATAGGTTTACCCTTTCACATTGAAAAATTGATGGCCGGGGGGGGGGGGGGGGAGGGGGGGGACTAGTCTTGAGTTATATGAAGCTATGACAGGCCTAGCAAGCCGGTAGTGGAAAATACATGGCTTGAATAAAAAAAATGACCCAGGCCACTGGAAACAGTAATGGATGTAAAAAAAAAAGTGAATTGGGTTTAAAAAAAGTTAATGGTTGTAAAATCAAATATTGTTTTCAATTGTTGAAATCAATGTTATTGTCCATTTTGTTTGTGTTGAATATGATGATGATAAACAAAAAGTAAATATGAATATGTATTGTCAGAATTGATTCTAGAAGCATTAAAAACAATTTAACATCTTATCTTTCTTCTTGATACATTTCTCATTAACAATTTAGTTGGGGGTTTGTTTACACTTTCAATTCTTCTTAAGTCTGCGCATGCGTGAAATGTAATTAATATATATACACACACACACACACACTCAGGGTCAATAGTGCTTGCTAGTACTGGATTGTGATACGCTTTGTCCACAAAGTTGAGGAAAGAGATATATTTTCTTTGTCTTTGTCTAGTAATACATATTTTGTAGTCAATATTCTTTGCATTAATTTTTTTATTTAAAATAAAGAGTGTTTTCTAATTGTCTGCAAATTACCTGAGCAAAACACATTTAACAACGTAGATTCAAAATACAAAATAAAAAAAAATAGTAAAAATTAAGCCACTTCTAAGTAGAGATGTCAAAAAACCCTGTTTTTCTCGATTCTGATTCTCAAGTTTAGCCTCAATTTTTCAATCTTTGATTTCGATTCTTTAACAGCTCCTGATTCATTATCTTTTCAAGAGGCCAACCTCATATAAAAACCTTTTTATTCAACTTCATAACACAACAAAAAATCTATGTATATAGTAATAAAAACAATTCATTTTTCATTTTAACAAACAAATAAGATCCATTTTACAAAGAATTAAAGCATTTTATTCACAGTTTATAGAATCATTTATAAATACTAGGATAAGCATGTATTTTTACATACAAATAAAGCCTAACTGAATCAATAATTGATAAGTTATTTTAAAAAGGTATAATAAACAATTGTGGAAAACACAAGTCTTTTAAATTTGCCATAAAGGGTCGTTGAGTGATTACTACTTCACTACTATTACTTACCAATTGTTGCTGTTTTGTTTACTTGCCAGTATTTTCATTGAGAGCTAAGAATCGAGTTTGACATCCCGACTTATAAGCAATTACTTTTTCTTCTTTACTTTGTTGTAAAAATGAACAAACAAAAGACTATCATCCTTTGGAGAAAAAAAAAACTAACGTTAAAAAATAATTTTAGGGAAAACTATGGAGAAAACTAATTAATAGTCTTGAACAGTCAAAGGTAACAACAAACTGTGTGATGCCAAACATTTTGTGTGTTCATTTTCTCCAAACATCGATAGCACAGTAAATATAATAATTCTAGTTATTCCCAATAGATGGTTTCAATTCACTATTAGCTAATTGTTTTTTCATAAGGCTACATTTTCACATTTAGCCTACAAGTTTTAACCAAATAAAAAACCAGTGAACAACTTCACAGTCCAATCTTGCTAGTTCACACAAGTAGTGTTCTAGTTCACGTCTGTCGTTACTCTTCTCACTTCTCTTACATTCACAAACACCAAATAACTACATTATACCTGAAAAATAACACAAGCAGGAATCATTATAAATAGGCCTATATTTTTAAAGTTTGCAATAGTTCATAAAAACCTTATAATAATTCACACTTATTAAACACTGAGAAACTTAATTTCTATTTTAATACTTAATTCAAACGAGAGTGTAAATTTACCTTACATAAACAAAAATAGATGTTTCAATATTTGAATTGCTGAGAGTTTCCAGCAGTCGCGGATAAAAAGCAACTCTCATCAAGTAAGCTTGAGTAACCTTTAAAAGTGGTTAGCTCTCGACCATTTCTGATAGATTTATTTTCCCATGTTTATTGTGATTTTTCATTCTTACTCGTTTTAGTGGCTCCAAGGCTCTACTCTTGCAGTAGACTAAACTGCTGATGACAGGGGGAGTGAGGTTTCAATCTTGGTCAGATATATATATATTTTATTGAGGGTGGTTTTCAACTCTCCTTCCATGCAAATGTGGGTATACTTCCTATAAATATAACCTTCCTTTTCCTTAAAACTATTAGTATATTAGCCTATAAACCGAACAAGAAGTAAGATGCAGTGCTTAAAGTAATTCTTAAAAACCTTAATTCATTTTTTTATTTAAAAGGCTTGCAAGTGCCATCAATTCTAATAGAAAAGGACTTTTGGATAGGCCAGTGTTTGAATTCCAGTTAGGGTTAAACAAACCTTTTTTAAAATTATTGTTGTTTTCCTTTTAGCCTGGAAGCTACATGTGCTCATCTCAAACGTTTGTCCTGCCGGTATTAAAGGCAGTGCACCAAACCCAAACCTATTTCTGTGACATGAAGTCAGCATCATTCACCTCAACAATTATTATTAGTCTTACTATCCATTCAGGCTATACACACTTACACTAGTGTGTAATGGTAGGGTGATTGTGAGATGAAATGGAGGACCTACAGTTTAATGTGGGATCCGAACCACGGTGGAGGCCTGGCATTCCCCACATTCACAAGTTGTGATTAATACACGTCTTGTCAGAAGTGATGGAAGGGTTTGGCAATCAGATAAATCAGTGCCGGTACCGAGGATTGAACCCTGGACCCTCAGCACAGAAGTCCGACACCTTACCCCTAGACCGCCAGGTCACCTAGTTTCACCTCAACAAGTTGGCAATAAATTTCAGCTGGTGTTGCAGGGATCTGCACATCAATGTTTGACCATGTTTCCGCTAGCCCCGTCATTTTACAACTTATGGTTGACGCTATGACTGGCGCAGTCAAGTGTCCTTGAGCAGAACCTGACAGGAACAATTATGCACATGAGAAGTGTTGTTACTTTACTTAATGAAACCCCCAAGTATTGCTTTATCTCCTGCTTTACGAGGGAAGAAGGTCTGACTTAGTTGTACTTATCATTTATAATGTATTTTAAGAAGGAATCTTTATATTTGTTATGAGATTTTAATCACAAAGTATTTTATTTAGTATATATTCTGTTTATTTCGTCCTAACTATGTGACGTCGACTTACTCTTCAATCTTATTTTATTTTAACATAACAAATCCAGTATAAAATGTCTGTTTCCCCAGCAAGTAAAAACTGCTCGGCGATGGAATTGCTTGTATTCTACCAAATACAAAACAGACTGCCATGGATGATTTAACAACGAAACATTTCTCAAAACCCCCACTCCCTTGCAAGAACATGTTCTTAAAATTATAATGAGCAAATATTTCCTCAAAATAAGGTTCTTTAACTATAACTATCCTAAGAAAAGGTAAGAATCACCCGCATGATCACTTACTTCTTGTTCCAATTTCATTCCTCTATATACAGTTGCACATGTGCATTGTATGGGCTCTCACTCGAAATTATCTAATTACAAAATTTATTTCAATTCAATTTTTAATGCTTATAAAAGTTGATGTTCATACTTTAGAATGAAAAGTAAGGTGGTTTTAAATACTAATACATTTTTCGTAAATAGCATGAAACAGTAACTGCTTTTATATTTAAATGAGGGAAATTTGGTAAAATATTTATTGCAATGTTGATCAATGCTGATATTAGACAGGTTAACCAACATAATAGCTAAATAGTTACTAATGCTAGTTTTGTAGTTGAACATATTAATATACAAATTTTAAATAACTCGAGTTCGAAAACAATCAATATGTATTCTCAATATTGAATCTATTTTAGCTGAAATTATAATTTTAGAAAAGGACCATGTAGAAGTAGTAAAAATAATTATTATTCAAGTATTTAGTGATCTATTTATTTTTCTATTTCCATTGCCTTGTCATGTCAATGCAACTTCAATTGAGGATAATTCAAAATGGGCGAAAATATTTAATGAGTTTATAGGTCGAAAGTAGTTTTAGAGTTATATTACATTTTTAATGTGAAATTTTATATTATTTTAACAATTTGTTAAGTTATCAAATTAATTACAAGGGGAAATGATGAGATTTTCTGAATTAAATAGCCTATACTTTCCATTGCATTTTAAAAAGTGATTTGTATGTAAGTACATCAAGAGTAAGCTCAAAAATGATGAGCCTACAAAACTGTCGATCTTGATCCTGAGCTTTAATGATGAGCTTGGCTCGAAGTCCGAGTACGTGCAGACCCTTAATTTTTATTGTATATGGTCACAGCAACCGTTTTACTTTAGTATCTTAACTAAAACATAATGTTTATTATTTGTAGGTAAAAAGTGTAATGTCTGATTTACAGAGCAAGCATGTTATTTGAAAAATGGAAATTTATGTTACCACAATGGTGGGGGAGATATATTACAGTTGTATTTACGTCCATCATCATTATGAGTTTATTGTTGCAACCAACCGGCTACAATTTGTGAGTTTTTCCATTTCTTTCTATCTACAAGGCATGTCCAGAAAGTAAAGATAAAAAATACCATAGCAATTACAAATAAATGTTTTTTACTAAACTTTTACTGAAAACTACTTATATATGAATAATTTATTTTTCCACATATTCACCGCCATTGTCCAAACACTTATTAATCCTGGGAACCAACTTATGTATCCCCATCGTGTATGTATCATCATTGTCGACATCAAATTTTTTTCCACCCAGAAGTTTCTTCAAATTTCTTCCCAATTGAAACTGTCAAGCAGCTCAGTGGTGGCACTTGTGGTGTGGGCCCAAACGTTGTCTTGTGGCAGGCAGACACCATCAGTCAACATTCCCCTCCTTTGGTTCTGAATGGCCCGTCAAAGCCGTCTCAAGGTCTCACAATATGCATTGGCACTAATTGTTGTGCCAGGAGACATAAAGTCAACCAGGAGAAGCCCTCTTCTGTCCCAGAAAACTATACCCATGATTTATTTTGCTAAAGTTGACTTTGAACTATTTGGTTTTGGGAGAATGCGTGTGGCGCCATTGCAATGACTGCTGTTTCGATTCAAGAGTTCGGTGATACACTCAAGTTTCATTCTCAGTCACAACAGAGCCCAAAATCTCTTCTTCTTCTTCTTCTTCTTCTGCATAACACATGAGAAACGTGAGCACAGAACCCATCCATTTTTTCTTGTGGTTGTCCGTTAACTTTTGGACACCCCGCACACGCACAATTTTTTGTAACTTAATTTTTCTGTCACGGCTTCATGAATCGTACGTAGTCTTAGGTACTTCAGAAATAATGTCATGCAACTCTCTTATCCTCAAACGCCGATCTGCTTGAATTTCTCTTCCAATCTTTTGAAGGTCTTCGGAGATTAAAGATGGCCTACTACTCCTTTGTTTGTCGTGGACATTAGTTGCTCCTCTCGAGAAGTCACGGTACTACGCCGTCACAGTTTGTTGATCCATGTCACCAAAAACAACAGAAATTGGTTTGTGAATTTTCACTGGGCTTCAAAGTTTAGAAAACTTATCATGGAACGAAATCAGGGTGGCTACAAAATATGTTTTACAAAATTCCCTGACTTTTCCAGGTTTTACAGGCAACATTTTTCAATTTTCCCTAACTATTTTTTTCCCAGTTTTAATGGTAGATGATGACGTGTTTTATTTATTATTGATCACATATTAAAAAAAAGTCTGTATCTACTAAACATGAACAGTTTTATCAGTTACTTTAAAAATTTAAAGTTTTTTATTTATGTATTATTAACGTTTGTTTTAGTGTTTGGTTGCAAAATTAATAGGATGTTTTAGATATTTTTTAATTCCCTGACTTTTCCTTACTTTTAGTTAAATTCCCTGACATTTCCCTGTTTTCCCTGTCATACAAAAATTCCCTGACTTTTCCAGGTTTTCCCTGTTTGTAGCCACCATGGAAATTCACATTTGGCAGGATCTTGGATTGGTGCTGCTATTTTAATAAGGTGTCACTCGAAAAAAAAAAACTTTTCTCGTACTGTCAAACCAAAGCGAAAGGAAATCCAAAAGGATCAAGGTTAATGCCAGTCTACTCACAACATCTCCTAGCGGCAGTGACATGACTCGTATGTCTATAACTGTACAATTATGTGAAGAGCTATAAGGTTAATGCCAGTCTACTCACAACATCTCCTAGCGGCAGTGACATGACTCGTATGTCTATAACTGTACAATTATGTGAAGAGCTATAAGGTTAATGCCAGTCTACTCACAACATCTCCTAGCGGCAGTGACATGACTCGTATGTCTATAACTGTACAATTATGTGAAGAGCTATAAGGTTAACACCAGTCTACTCACAAGCGTTTAAACTTGATGTATCTTTACTTTCTGGACACACCTCAACATTTATGCCCCTCCAGTCACCCCTCTTCTGGATGTCTTCCTACAGCGTCTATCCAGCTTCTTCTCGGTCTTCCTTATGGTCTTCTCCCAATTATCTCCTCCATTACTTCCTTGCCACTCTTTCAATCTCCATCCTTTTTACATGCATGAACCATTTCATCCTTGATTTGGAGATTTTTTCACATAAGGGTTCTTTAATGTTTGTCTGAGTTCATTTCTTAATTTATTCCTCTTAATCTTTTACAGCGTGATGCAAAGGAATTTTATTTTCGTGGCTTGTATATGGCTTTCTTCTCTTTTGAATATCTCATTAGTCCATTTAGTTAATAGTATAAAGATAAATTATACAGTAATCCATAAGTACTAATTATTGGAAACTTTTGATAATTCTTTAGCTAAACTTTATAAGTAAAAAGCCAAATAAGACATATTTCTATAATGTCAAATTTTAGTGTAGTTTTAATGTTGGTGGTTGAATGAACTTTCTAAAAAAATGAGGGTTTAGCTTTAGAAGTTAACTAATACTCACCAAATCTCCTCCCCCTGAATCAACATTGCTGAATCGTTTCTTACTAGATGATTCGGAGGAGAGGAAGGGGGTAACGTTCTCCACCTTGGTTGGTTGCTTGGAGCGCTTCACGCGCACCTCGAGTTTCTTATGGAGCTGCTCTGCTTCCTTCAGGCTTGTCTGAAAAACACACCAGCTGAGTTAAATTTCTACCACTCGTATACATCATCATAGGATAAAAATCACAGAAGCTCATTCTCAAAAAATAGGTTTTTCCCAATAAAAAGTAAAGTTAAAAAGACTTAAATTTTAAACTTGAAAATGTGCATTTTTTCATTGATTCAATTGTTAATAGGCTGGAGTTTCCCCTCAACTAAGACCATTCTTGGGCATGGCAGCTGTTTTAAATGTCTTGTTGAAGAGATACATTTTGAGTAACAAGTGTGGATAGTAACAAGAACTCCAGATAGACGGAGTATATCTGAGAGAATTAAAGAATGTAATAAAATCTTAGAAGCATGAGACAAAGGGGTGGGGGAGCAGGGGAGATGTCCTACGGGTGTTTAAGAGACAGTTCCTCCAAGTGTACAATATAGGGTGTATTTCATACTCATAGTCACGTATTGTGCCGAGTTTCCTCGACCCTTGTGTGTGTGTGTGTGTGTGTGCACTATTCATTTGTCCCTGCACGGTTGCGGCTGGTTTCGAGGTCCTGGCCTCGAGCTCGTCACGGCACTCTCGGTCCTGGACTTGTTGAGAGCATGTCTGTGCGTGGTCACAGAGATGAGGTTTCCTTGTAGTGTAGGATGTAACCGAATCAACCAAGGGGTCGAATTAGAGCCCTGAATAAAGACGTGTTGTGCTGTGCTCCATATGTGGGTCACAAACCCATACTATTGGCACTGATGTCAACGGGGGATGACACAATTTGTCTCCCGTAGCGTCAGAAGGGTCCACGAGAGGTGTGGGCAGCAGAAATATAAGAAATTAGATGTAAGGGAGACCAGGACAGTAGAGGCTATGGGAATAAAGTTTTAGAGAAGCATTTTAGCTTTCATGAAGAGTAAAAGGATTAGAAATGATTCTTTTAAGTAAAGATAATAATAATAGAGGAAACAAGAATGAAATGGTATAGACATTTAATGAAGATGGAAAAGAAAAGGATGCCAAAGATAATGGTGCTGAGGTATTTGGGAAAATAGTGCAAGGGATACCAAGAAAGAGATGGAAGGAGTAGGTAACAGCAAGTGTTGGAATGAGAAGAGACAGTAGAGACTTTATACAAAACTTCCTGAACCGTTCCTGATGTTAATATTTCCAGTGGTGGCAGAACTATTATAGATTAGTTTTCCTGTTTTACTCCCATGGGTTTGTTTCTTATGCAAGTAACACAACATATTCAGAAATTGTTGACAAGATGAATGGAAGGGCCTACTTGGGACAGAGACCGAGTCTGTACACAAACTAAATCTCAAGCTCTGCTGGGTCTACTGAGGATGTTTTTTATTAAATAGTTTCCCACTCTCTATCTACGCAAATGTGG
>JBCFYV010001864.1:0-44140 GCA_039000515.1 Timema cristinae | reverse complement strand
ATATTTTTTTTGTGAGTCACTGTTTGCTTCATATTCGAGTATATCGGAGTCTTTACGTCAGGTGCTATGAAACAGCTTTTTGTTGGTATTGTTTGGGTTTTAGGAGGGCTCCTTACTTCTTGGCCAGATGCTGGTGGCCTGTAATCAAAAGCCAAAATGATTCATTTCAATAGTTTGTTCCTGTACTTTGTTCAAAAGCGTTCTCAATATCAAGCCGAAAATTTGTGACAACTGTGGATGCCCCCTCGCCACAGCCCTCGGGCTATATTAGTGACGTGTTGTTATGTGAGGAATTTGTAAACATCGTGAACATATAGTCCGTATTTGTGTAGAAGGGTGATATCTGAGTATGAAAAAACTATTAGACCATTTTCTGTAGGAAGGGATAGTACGTGTCCCCCGAATCGATTTTCGAGAATGGATAATTGGTGATGAATTGTCGAGAGGGTTTAAAACACGGTTATTATAAAATAGTATGAAGGGATAGTACGTGTTCCCCCGAATCGATTTTCAAGAATGGATAATTGGTGATGGATTATCGATGATCGAGAGGGTTTAAAACACGGATATTATAAAATATATATTTATTCTAAAAAGTTCCTTCATACGAAAACTGTTGACCACCTATTCAATTTATGACCTTGAACAAGTTTGTACTCGCTCCCCGGCATTGTAAACATCGTGAACATATAGACCATTTTCTTTCTCCGCGGGGGTAACCCCCGTTAAAGCTCTGTTCCCTGGTGGTAGCGTCTAATAAAACACGGATATTATTCGACGTAACTAAAAAAAAAAAGTTCCTTCATATGAAAACCGGTCTATAGCCCTCCAGTAGCCTTGGATATTTTTGATTGCCTCACAACAGCCTTGGCGAGGACTTCGTGAAAGTTAATATAAGAGTATGAAAAAACTATAGACCATTTTCTGATAATTATAGTACGTGTTCCCCGAATCGATTCTCAAGACATGTAGATGATAATTGCTGATGAATTGTCGATGATCGGGAGGGTTTAAAACACGGATATTAAGATTAATTATCAGGAAGCCCTCTCACCTCCAGCGCCTGCAACATCTTTGGCGGGGATATTATAAAATATACATTTATTTATTATACATTTTTTACGGGAATGACACATATATTCGTTTATACGTTTTTATACAGTCTCTCTTAGATGCGTTAGTAAAATTGTTTTCAGTTCACAATCCAGCATGTAATAGTCCAAACCGACGACTTGGGCGCGTATAGTAGGTAGCACTGAGGAGATCCAGGTTTCTGATGTGCGTTTCACACGTAGGTTTGTTCTAGGTCGACGACATCCGCCGATTCGTCGCACACATCTACGACGAGTGTGTCGATCAGATTGTTGCAATAGCGTGCGACGGGTGTCGACCACATGTCCCTTCGGTCGACGGCGACGTCGATGAGGTCCCACACGTCACAAAGACGCGCCCAGCTAGGTGCTAGATAGGCGACCCGTTTGAGTCCGGCGTCTTGTTTCTCGCTGATGACGACCATACGTCACCGCACATGCGTCTCAGAGAGATTTCATGATTAGTCAGACTAATCTTCTGAGGAGGTTGCGTGTTGTTGAAAAACTTTGATATGACCGACTTGTAGCTGCCCAGTTCTTGCCACTCTGTACGGTTAAACACGGCGCAGTTCCCGCCGCATTTTTCTAGTTGGACATAGGGCGTAAAGTTGTTCTTGACGCTCATGCCGACGATGACTCGCTTGGCGTCGACTCCGTCTCCTCGGCTCAAAACACTTTATCCCCTTCCCCTACAACCGTCATTCCTTATTTAAAAAAAAAGTTCTATAGTTATCCCTTCATACCAAAAACGGCCTATTGTATCTCGATGTTGTTGTTCTTGGGGATGGACAAGCAACATCCCTGGCGAGAACTAACTACATCCCTTCATATAAAAAAAACTATATTAAAAAAAAAAAAGTTCCTTCCCCCTATGATTGGTAATTGGTGATCGATGCATAAAAATAAATTTCTCGGTTTTCCCCTGAATTTTCAACAGTAAACCACTGTTTATTGTATTTACCTGGACAACACAACGGTTAATAAGAAGTATGCCCTTGCTCTTACAAGTTTATCTATAGTATTATTTAAAAAAAAATACAAACCTCTTTAATAAACTTTTTAAAAAATGTGTAAATGTTCATCATTAGTTATACAATCAAGGAGGCCTATAGCAGGGCGGTAAACAAAATAATTATGGTAATCTAAGTTTAGTTTTCCTGATGCGTTTTGCTGGGAAAATTGGTACTTATAATTTCTCAATGTCTTGTGTTAGTATTAAACAATTGTATCTATCACTACTCTTTACAAAAATTTAATTAACACTAATGGAGTAGGATAAGGAGAGATATTTAAAAAAATCTAGAGCATTTACCTCTTTTTATAAAACATGCCTAGTTTACAGAGCATAGTAAAACCTTGAACTAACAGATTGATAATAAAGACAATTATTATATTATTAGTTATGCTCATTGGTGATGTGCACGGATGTTTACACGATAGCACTGATCTATCATCTGAAGATGAATAGACAACAAAGCGTCCCTTGCTGATGCGGCGTATATGAGGATTTAGGTTTCAATTATAAATGATACAACAAAGTGAATTTTATTATTACATTTGTTTAAAACCCGTTTATTTTCTATATCATTAAGGGCTTTCACGTTATTGTACAACACAATGGCACAAATTATTTCATATTGTGTGTTATGGCTTTGAAGATAATTTTCAAAAATAGGTTTTGAGTAAATCAACCTTAAGTATCTTTTCCTTTAAATACAAACACACATCTTGTTAATCACATTAATCCGTCTTTAAATAAATATACATTTTTAGACCAAAATTGTTCAACTAAATTTAACCAAATTTAAATATCCAAAAATGTATTATTTTGTAAAACTATTCTAAAATTATTTATTATATGTAAAAATTAAAACGTATTCTTATTTATCATGAAAATCTATTCCTATATTCCTATTTTGAAGTCAATTTTTTAAAGTCATTTTAAAAACAATTCAAATTGTCTATTTGTTTTAAAGTAAACTACCCCTAAATACATTTATAACGTAAAATGTCTCCAGATATCAATTTATAACACACTCGTTAAAGCCATATCTTAAAATATTCATATTTAATAAAAACAGTTTTCAATAAATAGCCCAAAACTGAATTCAATAAAAAAAACAAAAAACAGTATACATCTTTATTTGTCATGTCCATATAAAACACTCACCAAATATACATTTCAAGAAAAATCTTTAAAACAATTTCAAAACAATTTGAATTTTCAACAGTAAACCACTGTTTATTGTTTTTACCTGGACAACACAACGGTTTAATAAGAAGTAGCCCTTGCTCTTACAAGTTTGAATATCTATAGTATTATTTAAAAAAAAAAGTTTTGATTGGTATTTAGAAACCGAGATTAACTCCATTCTAAGGGTAATTTAAAGTTTATTCTAATATTAGTAAAAAAAAAGTTATTATTTCTACGTTTCCTTTTAATTAATAGGTATATATTCTGTAGCTTGAACCTGTACGGGAGTCGAACAGCGTTCGAATCACTCATTGTCCACGGTCGACGCCGGAAGAACAAGCTGCGTCGGTGAAGTTTTCTGCTGGTTCGTCACACGGTAAGGGTAACGGTACAGGAATCTCTTCGCCCTCGAAGAAATCAGCTATTACTTCTTTACAATATAAAGACGCACATGCATCTCCTTCCGTAGCTATAGCTTCCCAATCTTGTTTCCAATTAATATATTGATTGTACCAATCACATAACAACCATACAACAATATGTAAATTCGGGACATAATTTACGATTTACTGCCCATAAAACAACTATAATCACATACGTGAGTCGAACGTACAAAATATTCTGATCCGTGTGGTAAAAAGATCACAAAGAACACGTGCTATCTTATTTGGTCGTTCTAGTCGAGTTAACTCAAATATCTTATCACCGTCAGAATATTCATAAAGAGTAACTACATCAAAAGGCCATGTTTTAAATGATGTATGTCTAAGTTAAAATAACAGCCGCGACGGGGTTCACTTTTAAAAGCCCGAACAATCGAAGTAATTAGGGCCGCGATTAAGTTTTTTTCCCGTTTAAAGTTCCTCCCGGGATGGGGAAAACCCCAAAGCCCTCTAGTGAGTACGCCATTTTGAAACTGAAAAAAAAATAAATCTGATCAAAACCCTTATAAAAATTAATAATAATAATAATAATAATAATAATAAAAATTTAATTTAATTTAAAAATAATAGCACCACGTTTATTTCCCGGGTTCGGTTTATACATTTAAAGAACCAATCACCCAATGGGTTAGGAAGGGGAAACCCGCTTTTGTGTGGAAAACCCCCCCCATTTACCCCCGCAGAGATTCAAACCCTCGACCCCTCAGCACCCGGGCCTGGGCTATGGACGCGCGTTAGCAAAATACGCCCCCGAAGGGGGGGTCGGGAATATATATCAGAGATTTTTTATAGGTGTAAGTAAGTTGATGGGTTATCGTTTAGCAAATAAAAAAAAAAAAAAATTTAAGTTTCAAACTCCCCGGTTTCTTAGCTTTTTTAAAACGACGCAAAAACGGGGAAAGGGAGTAATTCTTTTTAAAACCGTTGTGTTGTCCAGATTCTAATATATATATTACCTCGAGAAAATTTTAACCCTATTTTATACTCCCGTTGTAAACTTTTTTGATTCCCGGTTTAATTAAAAGTTGTTATTCAAAACCTTTTTTTTTTGCGACAGCTAAAAATCGTTTAGCGTTTCTTTTTTTTCCCCTCGAGTATTATTGCTCCATAATAACAATGATGTACTGTATATCACATGATTGACGTATGAATAGGGGATTTGACAGAATTAGTTTAATGCTCTACTTGACAATCTTTTTGGGATTTAGCCTAAAAAATTGTTTTCCCAAAGTTGATTACCTAACTATTAATTAAAAAAATTTTAGGGTTGAAGCCCGTACCCAACCCCCGACCCAGGTTAAAAAAAATTTTGAAAATAATTTTGTGATTACAAAATATGTATTTTTCTCAACATAATATTGGAGGGGCTTTTTCTTTTGGTTTGCTGAGCACTTAAGTGACTTTAAATAGAATAAAATAAAATAAAAATTTGTTGAAACCTGAAAACCTCAGTCATAAACCAAACCCCCTTTTAAAAAAGGGCTGACATTTTTTCAACCTTCCACCAAAGGTAAAAAATGAGTATCGCTAAAAACCCCCCATTTTTAATAATGCTACTCTTCATCACAATATTATTTTTAAGAAAAAAACAATTTCAAAAACCCAAAATCCCTTATAAATTTATAATCAAGAACCCCCCACAATATCCCAAAATCAAAAACTCAAATAATTTCCCACCCAAAAAACCCGGCCCCCTACCATCGTAGTTTAGACCTTTTTGGAGCCAGTTTAAAGAAGATAAAGACCCTTTCATTTATTCTCCCTTGTATTCAACAGCAAAAAAAACCAAAAGCTGACACACTAGCGACCCCTTTTCACAAATTTAAAATCTTATCTTTCCCCAAAAAAGTTCGTTGGTCACTTTTGGGCTTTTCTGAAAATTTTCACAAAGCTTATAAAATTTTTAACCCAATTTTTAAATGACATAAAGGCATGTACTCACAAGCACTCGAGCTTTTTTTCATAATAAAAAAATTTATTACAAAGGTTAATTTACAAATTTACTTTTCAATAACTTAAAAATTTTAAAAGGTAGATTTATTTTTTATGTCTCCATTTTCTGAGCACAAATTTTCTTATTTTGGGAGTGACCGTATGCAAGAGTGTCGCCTCCCTTTTTCAAAAATAAGGGGTTTGTCATCTCCTGGTGAAAGTGCAAATTTATTCAAAAAAGATACTGTACAATTGATGTTTCTCACCTTATCATGGACATATTGGGGTAGTGAAAAAAACCCCTGCTTTAAACACTTTTTATAATGAAACCATTTTTTAATTTTCTTTTTTTAAGGGTTTTTTTGATCGCCTTTACCAACTTTTTTCTCCTCAAGAGGGGCTCCTTTTTAATGGAGTATCTAGAGCCCTTTACCTCTTATTAAAAACAACCCCCTGGCGAGGATAATCTTGAATTTAGAGGAAGTGAGGCCCCCAATTTTTTTGGAGGGAGAATGGAAAATCATTTGAGGAAAGCCCCCCTCAGTTCATCCAAAACCCAGATTCGAACCTAATTCCCCCCTCCCAGGGGAGATACGGTTTGAGGTAGGGATTGTAAAATGGGTTGCGTATTGAGAGAGAGAGGGGCTTTTTGGATCATAGACCCTTCCCAGGATCCCCAATTGTACCCACATTTGGGTGGAGGGAAAAGTTTTAAATAATGTAGGGAAAAAAACCCTCAGTTTAATAGAGTTGTGAATGAAAGATCTATACACATCTCTACAAAAATTAGTTAAACTATTCCTTGTTCAAAAAGGGTTCGTTTTTGGAAAAGAAGTTTTGATTAAAAAAAATTTATAATTTTAAATTTTTTTTACACGTTTGATTTAAACCCTTTTTTGAATAATGTCAAGGTTGCCCGGAAATTTAATGCTCAAAAAACTGTATTTTTTTGGGCATAGAAAATAAATTCCAAAACACCCCCCAACACATAAATAATTAGTAACTTAATTTTTAACCCAAAAAATTTGATAGGAAAGTACCTATATTTGCATGGAGGGAGAAGGGGAAAGCCCAAAGGGAAAAAACCTTCCTTAATGGGATTGGTGTTTGATGAAGGAATTATAATATACAAGTGGCGTGGATATGTTTATCAAATTTTTTAAAAATTTAAAATACTCACAGAATCTCCCGCGTTCTACAGTCTAGGTGAAAAAAGGAATTTATTTTTCATTTTTCCTGATTTGGAAGTGGAAAACGATTTTTTGAAGATTTCCCCCAAAAATAAATAAAAAAAAATAAAAAAACCCTTTCTGAGGGACCCAAACCCAGCCCTTTTCCCTGATCTTTTTCAAAAATGACATGTTTGCCAAGGGATCCAAGGGGCGGGTGCCACTGAAAATTCGGGGTTCGAAAACCCCAGATCCGAGCCCGGGACCCGAGATCAAGTTTTTTGAAGCTCGCTGGACGGTCATAACCCAAACAGCCAGAAAAGTAAATGTTTCAGCATTGTGTTTGTTTATTATTACTCGCCCAAGGGGAAAACAAATAATAAAATTTTAAACCCAACCTTTCCCCAAACCCGGATGTATGAAAAACCCCGTTGTAATAGTGACAGCTTTTTCTTTGGTTAAAGGAAGATATGCAAATTGGGTTAGTTTAACACTTGCACGAAAAATTCTTTTCTAAAAAAATTTTTAAAGCTTTTAACTGGATATGTTTTTGCCTTTATCAACTTAAATTTAAAAAGGGGTTCGCAGGATCTCTTGTTTATCCAATACCTGCAAAGTAAACCCCCCAACACAATTTTACCCCTTTAAGTTCACAAAAAGTTTTTTTTTTCAAAACCTTTTTCCCTTTCCCGGGGTGTTTGTAATTCCCCCGAGTCTATTTTAAAAATTGGATTTGTTTTTCCCAAAACTTGTTTTGGTCCTGCTATATTCGGCTATCTATGGAAGAAATCCAATGCCTGGGGGGATGGGGGGAAAACCCAACAAGACAGATTTTTGCGACAGAAAACTTTTATGCAAGGCTTTACTCTTTTTTTGGATAGAGAAAAGGGAAAAGTGAACTTCCTTTTAAAGTTTTTTTTTTTCGAGTGTTTTTTCTCCTCTCTAGTCCAAAAGGATGTTTACGTATTCTCCTACTCCGTGTTAAAAAAATATTTATATTATACCCCCTCGCGATGCTATCTTCGTTGGGCCCCTTTCCCAATCCCCAGTATAGCGTTTCAAAGTTAGCTGTTTCACTGAAAATTTTACGGGGTAGGGAAAAAAAAAACCCTACTTGATCCCCAATGCAAGGAACATTTTTCTCGAGCCCCCAACTCACCCCCGCGATGACTTATTACAACTGCAAAAAAGGAAAATTTTCACGCATTAAAAGTGATCATGGCTTTCAAATTTGGGAAAGCGGACGCTAAACATTAAGGCTCATTTTGGAGTTTGAAGCCCCAGGGAAAAAGGGCTCTTGAAACTTAAGAAAATTGAAAGGGGGTACTGTACTTTGCCCCCTGTACACTGGAAAATGGCGACAGGATTTCAGAGCAACAACGGCGAATGAGGAGTTTTAAAGAAAAACTTGGGATGTAACGACGAAAAATACATTCGTCAAAACAAAATAAATTTGTTGGGAAATATTTGGGAAACAGTTAAAGACGAAAAGTCACATTCGCCTTGTAATACAAAAATAAGGAAAAAAAATAAATATCAGGTCGTAGTAATTAACCTTTCGTTAAAGGGTTTTGATTTTGGGCCCCAAAAATGTCTGACCGCAATGGCAAAAATGGGCTTTTTTTTCGCCACTGATAAAAAACATAGCACTTTTTCTTCCTGACGCCTTGCACAAAACTAGATTTTCCATTTGCGCCAAGACCTTTTTTCGTTTCCCCCACTGATTTTGTGAGATTGCTGCGCTCTGGTGATTAGGTGAGGAGTTATCGTTTCGCCGATGTGGGTGTGAAAAAAAGGGGTTTAATTTTTGGTTTTCCCTGAAAGGCCCAAATTAATTTCAAATTTTTTGGGGGGGAAAACCCGGCGGTTTAGGGGTAAAGGGGTCAGATTTGTGCTGGCGGCCCGGGGGTTTAATCCTAGGTCCCCGGGAAAGATTTATTGAATTTCCCAAAACCCCTTCCCTTTACCTTGACCCGAATCTTGGAATTTTTGGGGGAAAGGGGAAAGGGCCCCCACCGTGGTTCCCGGGTTCCCCGTTAAACTGTTTGTTCCCCCATTTCATCTCCCAAAACCCCTACCATTTCAATTTGCGTAAGGGTTTTAAAACCCCAAGGGTAGTAATACGCGGTGCTAATAATAAATAATAATTTAAATTTAATTTTTGGACTTTCGCCACTGTGGTTCTCAGTGTGCGGATATAAAATATATTAGCGATTTGTCGTAAATTACTAAAAACCCGGCTGCCCCCCTCTTATTCGTTAGTTTTGTAATTGGATGTTACAGAACAGTGTCATGGTTGGTTTGGGGGGGGCAAATTAATCAATGGTAGATACATTACTTGGGGTCACGTTCACATCATCATGCCCTTTATTCTCGTGCCTTTCTGTTTTGGGAAACCCCATGTATCGTGTTTTATTATCACTGCAAGTAACAAACAGTCTTTGGGAAACTTAAAAAAGTTCTTTGTTTTGTGCTTTTAATAACTGATAATTCTGCCCCCCTGGGGGACGGGGTTTTGATGTCCCGCAGTAACCCCTGCTTGTGTAAGAAGCGACTAAAAGGGGAGGCTTCTGTGCAGGACATCCCTCATGTGGGAAAAACCTATCTATATTTTTTCCCTTTCACATCTTTTTTCTTTTTCCTTCATTTTCCCCCCTTTTTTTTACTTTTCCCCCCTTCGTTTATCTACCCTTACCTTTTTTTCCCTTTTCCCCCCCAACGTTCATCCTGCACAGGGGCCCTTTGGGCCCTTTCGTTGAAAACCTTTGGCAACTAACCCGGCCTTCTCTTTTTTATTATTGGATACCACTGCCTTGAGCCCCTAAATAAAATTTGCGCCGGTTTGCAATATCTTAGTAGAAGGGCCTTGGGGATGCCCAATAACCGGGCCCCTCCCTTTGAGAAAAGATGGGTTTGGGTTTCAAAAGGGGGCCCGGACGAAAAAATTGGCACTTTGCTACACCCACTTGCTGCGACCCCTTCCCCTCGTCGATGCTCTATGCGAAGGTTATCATGTCTTAGGGTGTAAAAGGGCCCTCTCGTCGGGACAGTTAAAAGGGCGATTTGTAGTACACCAACTTGGGTCCCCCTGGGTTCGATCCGAGTACTGTGTAGTTGCCCCCAAATACGGCATGCCCAATAACTTTGTCACCGGGGCCAGTTCTGCCAATTTCTGCTGGCCCCTTTTCCCCCGGGCCCTACAGGCCGTATATTGATAAGAGGCGGAAACGGGTAAGGTCACGTCCTGCCATGCGGATGGAAACGGTCCAGAAGTGGTGAGGCCCCAGCCCCGCTTCTGGTAATGTACTTAAAGGGAGTAAAGCCAGTTTACCCTCGAAAGCGTGATAAATGGCAGCAGCAAATCTGACGTATCAATGAGAAAACTGCTGTGGGCACGATAATGTTACAGAAAATCAACTGACATTAAGCCTAAGAGTATGGCAAATTCGGAAATGACCGTTGAGGCTAATACGTCTCATATACCGGTGAAGGTTGAAACCCTCTATAAGGTTCCTCAATGTTTGCAAGGGAGTGGTCACTTTGCTATGACCCTCGATGCGTGAGCATTGAGGATCTCTGTGAGAGCTTTCCCTCATCGTCACCGAAGATTACCGTATTGGCACCAAAAAGAAGGACATAGATAAAAATACTGACAGTTATATCCAACTTTGCTACACCTACCTTCCAAAGGAGGTCGAGCAGGCTTCACTTGCTTCAGGTCGGCGTATGTCCCTACCTTGGCGCTGTTTTCAGTGTCAGAATCTGGGATACGACGCTGCGATGCCGTGGGTAAGCCGACCTGTGCGGATTGTGGACAAGGAGGCTCACGAAAACCATGTGAGTCTCCGAAGTTCTGCTCATAAATGCAAGGTCCACACTCAGCTGGTCTTCGGCCTGTCCGAAATGGAAGGTAGAGAAAAAAAATCCTGGAGATTCAATCCGAAAAATTAGATCTCCATATGCCCAGGCACGCAAGTGAATACGCATCTAGTCAGGTCCGTATTCCATACATCATGCAGCCAGATTTGTCAAGCCAAAACATTAAATGTCCGCTTTTGCCATTGCGCAGGTAATCTCTGCTTGACGGCATCGCGACCTGATGCATGGGTCTTGCTCAAGACATCCGTATTGAAAACGCGCCAAACCAAGGTGTGGCGAAATTGTCGATAGGGGCACTACTGTCACCTAGTCGTTACCCCACTTGTACTACCCAGGAGGGCTCCTCGGAACCCTCTCCGAGCTCCGCGGGATACACCTCTGTGCCCCATTGGGGAAATTTAAATTTCGTGCGGCCACTGTTGAGTCCGCTGCGCGTTTCTGGACCTCCAGAGCCCGGGAATTGAGTGGCGAACAGTTGAGGCGTAAAGGCGAGATCTCCTAGGTGGCTTGCAGGTCACGCTAGTGACCGCCCGAAAAGTCTCCCGCATGTAGTGGTGCGTGTCTTATATATTTCTGTTTTTTTATCGTTCTTTTGTTGTAAATAAATAAAAGGTCGAAGGCTTATCAAATCCTTCGCTCGCAAGGATCGACTAACCCCGTTCTCTCCAAAAATAAACGAAGCCTCTCCTGAAGCCGGGAGGTCAAGAGAGATGGGAAGACAAGAGGACGAAAAAGGCCCTCAACCAATTTTTATTATTTAAAGGATAGTGACATGGATTTCGAGGATAACTAAATATTATATTAATTAAGTATGACGCTACTACAATGGATATTGTAGGGGTTTCTATGCTCGTATAGGAAGAAAATTAAACAACAATTTCTTCCTGATCCTCCATATTGTTTTTGCAGGAGACCCATTCCTTCCAAATGACAACCGAAGGTTCGTGGGTACGATGTGTATCGTTCGTGATGCCTGCCTTTGATCGGGCATAGCGGAGGTGTGGCTATATTCGTACGAAGCATATATATCTATAGAATAGTAATATTGTTTCTGATTGCTGTCAGAGTCTCCCTCGTTTGGAAGTAACAATATGTAGCATTTTCCTCCCCGGGTGAGCGATGTTCTAAGAGGACTCTAGAGGCCCTCTTTATACCCTTCCCGCCCCTATTTCATCTTGGGGATTTTAACGCGCTTCAAACCTGTTGTGGGGGGTTAATTTTGTCAGAGCCGTGGGAGGATGGTAGAGGATATTCTTGTCTCGGGCAACCTGGTGTTATATGAACCCGGGTTCCTCAGACAACAGTTCTCTACCTTTTATGGAGTATCTCTACCATTCGACTAACTTATGTCGTCCCGGGATCGTTGCTCACTTCCTTTGGAGGTTCCACTCGGACTATGTAGCAGTGATCATTATCTAATTCTGCGTTACACCTCTTAAAGTTCCTCCAGTACGGCGCGAATACCAATGGGTGCTAAAAAACGTGCTGCTTGGATAGATTCCGCGAGCTCGCCGTATTTTGTGAATTCGAATCTGACGTCGATGGTAGGTGGGATTTTACTCGACGGTTCAATCGCGGCGGCGAGGGCTTCCATCCCTAATCATCGGCCAAATCTGCGCCTCACATCCCTGTTCCCTGGTGGAACGAGGAGAGTGCCTGTATGTTCTGTACATCGAAGGGCCCTACGTTGTTTCCTCGGAGCCCACTAGAAGAGAATCTGGTGTCATTCCGAATTCTACGCGCTCGAGTCTCGCGAGGTTATGTTCGAGAAAGCTGTAGAGAGTCTTGGGACAGTTATTTCAAACCTTACAATTACCACTCCCACATTTAAAGTTGGGGACAAATATCGTAAATTTAAGTAGTGCAGAAAAATTCTACTTAATTCGGTACCTGCCTCTGTCTAACGGTTCGATTTCTCCCTCCCTGTGGAGGTTTGATCGTAATATCTTGGGCTCGATTGTTGCCTCTATTTCTAGCACTGGAGCTACTCTAACGGGTTCGCGGTGCATAAGCGGAGCATCGAGCCCTTACTATTGATTTTGTCAAGTCGCGGGGAGGAGGATATAAGTCCCCCATTTAGAAAGAGGAATTACTTGTTGCCCTGTCCAGGCGGGCATACACATCTTTCTGGTCCCGATGATATCAATTATGAAATGTGCGCCAACTGTCCCTGTGAACGGGCGTTCCTCTTAGACCTTACAATTGTGTTTTGGGAATCTGTCAATTCCAACATGTGGAGGCAAGCAACCGTTATCCCAATATATAAAAGTGGCAAGGATAAATTAGAGCACACTCGTTATAGACCGATAGCTTAACTAGCTTGTGTATAAAAAATTATTAGAAAAATTGATAAATTAACGACTTATAGGGTTTAGTATGTCCGCAATCTGCTATCAAATATTCAATGTGGTTTTCGCCGTACCCGATCAGGTGGATCAACCTTGTTCGCGTGAGCCGCAGGCTCGTGACGCTTTTCTCCATTAAACAGCACCATCTTGGCTGTCTTATTTGATTTGGAGAGGTTACGACAACTGCGGTACGCATATTTTAAAAACTTGTTTAATTGGGGGTTCGGGGGAACTCCTATTTCTTTATTTTAATTTTATGTCTAGATAGACACTTACGGTGTAATGTTTTAACAACCGCCTTATCGATGATTTTATCAAGAAAATGGCGGTGCCTCAGTGTAGTATTTTAAGCACTAGTTATTCGCTTATCGCGCTAGAAATTTGAATTGTAGACAACGTTGCGCTTACCGGGCCGTTCATGTCTTTTTGTGGATGGATACGCAATTTATTGCAGTTCATCAGGTCTCCACAGGCTGAACGACTGATACAACTCGCTGTAAACAATCTATGGTTGGGGCATCTCGTAATGGCTTTCGGTTCTCTGCGAACCAAGACGCTGTCGTCACTTCCATAGCTTACGTGAATACGAGCCAGCCCCAATATTTTATAATGAACAACGTTGTATTACTGTCTCCGAGACGTAAGGGTTCTGGACTTTTATTCGATTTTAAATGAACTTGGAGTCCCCCCATCACAGATGAAAGCGAGGTGTATTAAGCTTTGAATTTACTTAAAGTTGTGAGTGGTTCGCTCTTGGGTGTGATAGGGAAACCTTGATGCGTCTCTATAGATCCTTTTTTTCGTGAGATCAAATTGATTCGGCAGTTTGTTATGGTTCGTAGACCTCGGCGTTAAAGATGCTCGATAGCGTCCACCATGCTGGCATTTCGACTTGGCTACTGGTGCTTTTCGTACAGTCCGTCGTCAGCGCATCTGTGCCGACGCCGGTGAGCCCCCTCTTTCTTACCGGCGGTCTTATCTCCTGGCATTCACGTGACGAAACAGCATTGCACGCCAAATAAGTTGCTTACCGACCCTGTGTTTCATCCCTAACGTGTCTTGTATGGAAACTAATGTGTAGTAGCATGGCGTTGGGATCGGATGCTATCGGTTTTCGGAATCGTGTGGGGATTGTCCTGCAAAGGCTATCCCCATACATCACCAGGTCGGAGTTTCTCCTGGTTGATAGCCCTCCGAAATGCGATTATTGATATTGCAAGTTCCCTAACTGGAACCCCAAATATGTATATGAGAGGGAGCTTTAATGAGATACATATAACTCCACTGTCGCTTTCACGGCTTTGAGCGCATCTACTCTGGTGGCTCTAAATCTGGAGCCTCGTGGATGTGCTTTTGTTGTGGAAGGATCCAATTTTAAATTTGGCTTACTAAAGCAACCAGTTGTTTTTACGCTGAATTATTATGCCATTTTTTAATCTTTGTGTTTTTGTATACGAAGTAGATCACCGTTCTGTCTCATCGGCACGGATTTCCATGAGTCGCTTCTGTTGCATTGTCACTCTTACTCCTGGAATCTCCCGTGCAGATGCTACATGAGCAAATTTTAAAACTTGAATTTAAGCACCCGGCTGCCTTTTGCTGGATTCCTGGCACGTGGTCTTCAGGAAATGAATGGGGAAGGCAGCCAAGGAGGCAGCACGCCGGCATCCGGAGGCGAGGGTTGGGTGTATGTTTTGAGATCTAAAGGGTTATGTACGGCGTGGAGTCTTACGCACCTGTACGAAGCCGTGGGTCTGACCCTGCTCAGACAGCTGCGGTCCATCAGGGACGGTGTGTTCGCGATGCCCTCTTCTATACGAAAAAAGTCTAGAAGAGAGGTGGTCATCGTGACGAGATCCGCGTCGGGCATACATTTCTATAACCACGGAATTTTTACTCAAGGTGATCACCTCCAGTGTGTGAATTTTGCGAGTGTCCTTAGTGGCACCAACTTTGGTGGAGTGTCCTCAGATTAGCCCCTTTCGCATGCCCTTGATTTAGGTGATCTTCTTTTTTATACGCTACAGCGCTGAAGGAGTTATTTGTCTTACTCCTTTTATACGTCAGGCGAATCTTTTAGTGCCATTTGTGTCCACTTTTATTAAGTGGCTCATCTGGATTTTATCTATATTGCGACCTATTTTAACATTTTAGTATCTTTAATGTGTTTGTTTTGTCGTTTTATCCATTTTAACAAACTTAATAAAATAATTATTTTAACTGTTTCGTTTTGTCTTTTTAAACTAATATATTGTTTTAATTGTTTGTTTGGTTTTTTCTTAGGGTGATACACTGTGTTTTTTTGTTAGCAGTGTTTTCAACAATTTACTTTGAGGCCATTTGAGCACTCTATGGAGTGTCTCAGGTGGTGAGATTGATTATATCTCTCCTTTATGGAGATTTTATTATTGTTTTAATATATTTCAAGGCCCTAATGACCTCGATGTGTGATGGGCTCCAAACCACAATTAATAATAATAATTAATTAATGATACTAATAGTTGTCCCAGCTCTGCGCTCATCTATCTCGTCAGAGTACTCTTCAAAATTTGATATATCTCCTAAAAGCGTATTAAATAAGTTCTTCACCGCATTTACAAACACACGCGTCCTCTCTTGTTACTCTATCAAAATAGATCTACTTTGACATTATGGTCTAGATTGACGCTCAATATGGCGGGACGTTTAATATGACTCAATGGGGCCGTTACTCGTGTCTTCTGCTGATTCTATTTTACTAATTATAACGACTTAAATACCGCTATTTGATCGATTGATATTGTCTAACTCTCAAGGTGAACCTCATCTATATTCAATAAATCTCGTCCAGGTGTAGCGCATCGACTCGCTATTATAAAAGATCAAGGAAAAGGTTTACTTTTGTGTGATTCAGAATCACCGCTAGGTTTCTTAGGATGATGCTTGTTGAAAAGTTCATCACTTTTTTTGTCTAACCTCGTTCATTAAATTGTCCAGCACGATGAGTTGAGGCCGCCGGCCTTAAATTGAAATTGTCCGGTACAATTTGTGTAGTGTGACGTGACTAGATAATCGCGAGGGAAGTAGAATTGTTCTCATTAAAAACACATAGATTTATCAACAATTATCCACACTGTACACTGTTTTAAAATTTACAGAAAATTTTCTACAAAAGTAGTTTACCGCAATTAGACGTTCCGCGCATTATTCATGTGTGAAAGGGGTAAAATCACAGACATCGATGTGCACACGTCTGGTGTTGGTATAAAACTAAAAAAAAAAATTACGATTTCAAATATTAGTATGTGGTGGTAAACCAATAAATTTTTTTATGCACAAATTTATCATAATTATGATGGGAATCCTAGTTAGTATATCACAATAACAAGTTGTTGTTTATTTTTAATCCACATTTATTTATGTAAAGGAAATTATTTTGTTTTTATTAGTAGAGTCGATAGTGGCCATGTTTAAAATTATATCAATTGATCAGAGTTCCTCGTCACAATGCAGAGACAATCACAATGGTTTTTTGTTTCATATGCCGGCGGTAATTTTGTAAAGGAATATCTGCTATATACATACCAAGTTTTTTATCTACATTTCGATACCTTTACATTTTAATTAATAGTAGAGGCGGCGAGTGGCCAAATTATATCAATTTATTGCGCCACCGGTCGTCCCGTGAGGATTATATGTGAGCAACAATGTTTTTTTTTAATATGTTCTCGTCTTAAAAAAATATAAATTACTATTCCCAGGTGGTTGGTGGTGGTGGGGTGCCAACAACATTCTGCGACAATTGACATATAGACACGGTGTAAATCGCGAATTTAATTTTTATATTTATGGCCGAAAATTTTCGTAATTATTTTCGATCCTATTCCTTCAGGGAGGACACCCATGAGCCATATGTCCATAACAAGATGTTTTTTTATCAAAAATTTTCCCTAAAAAAAATTTTTTCCCCCTTTCCCCCCCACATAAATTATAGTAGACGCGAGAGGGGCCCCTTTTTAAAAATGAATTAAATTATGGGCCCCTTTTCACCGGGGCCCAAAACTGGTGTTTATGTGACCAATTCCCCTTTTTTTTTTTAAAAATGCCCGGAAATTTTTTAAAAAGGTATGCGATTATTTTTCAGGGGAGTCCCCCCTTTCCCCACATTAAAAAATACTACCCTTTTTATAAAAAATGGGTTGTCCTCGTTTTTTTAAAAACCGGGGACGCACAATTATGGGGGCATTTGTTTTGTTTTTTGTAAAAATGAAAAGGGAAAAAAACCATTTACCTTTTTTTGTAAAACAACGTAAAAAACCAAAAAAATTAAAAAAATCAAATGCCCCCGACGTAAAAAATATAGGGGCTTACGATGAGATTAAAATTGATGACTTTTTTTTTTTTTTGACGGGGGGACCCATCATTTTGCGTTACCCCCTATTAAAATTTTCCCAAAAAAATATTTTAATCTCTCAATTGTGCTGTGTAGGGGGAAAAAGTAATTCCCCCAAAAAGGGGGTTTCCAACGGTATTTTTTTTTTAAAAAATTTTTTGGGGAAATTATTAAAGCGGAAAAATTTAACCAAATTTCCCGTTTCAAAGGGGGGGAGGATGGTGCGTTTTATTTACCATTATTTAAAATTAAAATTTTTCCCCGGGACACACTTTTTAGTGATGTCACTCGACCAAAACCCCCCCCCCCTGGGTTGTAGCGAATCAGTGTTCAACTTAGGGAAATCAATTTTCAGGCATACTAGATGGGAATTTTTCCCCCCCTTTTTAAATTGGGGAAAACAGTGGGGCCCTTTTTTTAAAGGGGTTTTTTTTAATATTTCCCTTTTAAAAAAAATTAAAAAAAAATTTCCCGGGTGGTGGTGGTGGTGGTGGTGGGGCCCCCAAAAAACCCATTCCCTGAAAATTTTACTTTGAAAGGTCAAATCGTTTTAATTTTTTTTTTTTTGGGCCAAAACATTTGATAATTATTTTCAAATTTTCCCTTTTCGGGGGGGGGACCCCCCAATTTTCCACCATGTCAAAAAAAAAAAGGGTTTTTTTATCAAAATTTTTTTAAAAAAAATTTTTTTTCTCCCCCCCTTTAAAAAATTTTTTAACCGAAAATGGCCTTTTTAAAAAAAGTAAATTAAATTGTCGGGCTCGTACCCCGGGCCCCAAGGGGGGGCCCCCCGGGGATTGTACGTGACCAATCACACTTTTTTTGAAAGGGGTAAGGGAAAAGCAATTGGGGGGGCTTAAACCCCCTTTGGTGAGTTCCCCTTCCCACATTGAATAATACAAAATTTTTTTATAATAAATGTTTTTGCCCGTTTGAAACCTTGTACTTTCCTCCAATTTGTTTGTCGGTCGGGGGTTTTGGGTTTTGGGTGGCCCCAAAACTTTTTAAAGGAAAAAAAAAAAAAATTTTAAACAGTCACGTGGGGGGGCAACAAAAAAAAAAAACCAAAAAAATTTAAAACAGTCGTGTCCCGTGTAAAAAAATTTTTCACCGGCATTTCCGTTGATGATTTCGACATTGATGAATTTTTCTTTTTAAACGGCGGACCTAAATCTGCTTTTCCCCCTATTAAATTTTTCCCCAAAAAATTTTTTTAAAATTCTTCAATTCGTGCGCGTATGGGAGGGGGAAACCAAAAGGGTTTTTAATTTTCAACGCTATTTTTTTAAATTTCTGGGGGTTTTAAAATTTTTCCCCCCCGGGGGGCAACATCGACACAAACCCTGTTTTCCCCGAGGGGGGAGAGGGGTTTTTTTTAAAAAAATTACAATTCCCTGCACGTTTTTTATAGTGATGCCCAATCCCCCCAAAACCCCCCCCTCCCCCCTGAGGTTTATAAAAAATTCTTTTTTAACTCTAGGGTAATAAATTTTCCGCATTATTGAAAAATTTTTACCCCCCTTTTAAAAGGGGAAAAACAGGGGGCCCGGGGTGTTTTAATGATTTTTTTTAAAAAGTTCGTTTTTAAAAAATTAAAAATACTTTTCCCGGGTGGTGGTGGTGTTGGGTTGGTCCCAACAAACCTTTCCCCTAAAAAAATTTGACATTAGCAAGGTGAAAAAAAAATTTTTTTTTTTTAGGTTTATGGCCAAAAATTTTTTTCAAATTTTTTTTTTCCCCTACCCTTCGGGGGGGACCCCCCAAGTCCATTTTGTCAAAAAAAAAATGTTTTTTAGGGGGGAATTTTCCCTTTAAAAAATTTTTTTTCCCCCCCCTTTTAATAAATTATAGTGACCGAGGGCCCTTTTTAAAAAATAAATTTAAAAATTGATCGGGCTGTACCCCCGCGCCCAAATGGAGCCGGGGTAATTGTAGGGTCCCCCAATCACACTTTTTTTAAAATGGGGTAGTTTGGAAAAGAAATAGGGGGATTTAAAAACCCCCAGGGTGAGTCCCCCCACCAAAATTTTGACAAAAAAAAATTTTCTTTTTTTAATAAATTATTGCCCCGTCTTTGAAACCCTTGTACGTCAAAAATTTTTGTTTGTTTGGGGGGTTTTTTGTTTTGGTTTACCCAAAAATGTAAAGAAAAAAAAAAAAAACCCTTTAACAGTCAGTGTCCCAGTCATAAAATATATCACGCGGCCTTTTCCGATGATGATGCATTTTGATGAATTTTTTTTTTTAGACGGCGGACCATCAATCTGCGTTACCCCCCTTTTTAAAAATTTTCCCAAAAACAATATTTATAATCTCTCAATTGGCTGCGTAGGGGGGAAGAGTAAGTTTCAAGCGCGTTTTATTTCTAAAACCGTATTTTTTAAATTCATGGGAAAAATTATTCAACCCCGCGGCAGACATCAGCCCAAAACCCTTTTTTTCCCCGAGTACGGGGGATGGGGGGTTTTTGTTTATCTTTATACTTTTTTTAAAACCCCCGCGGGCCAATTTTTTTTGTGATGTCACCGAAAAAACCCTCCCCCCCCCCCGCTGATTTTTTAAGCGAATCAGGGGTTTTCAACCTTAGGGTAATAAATTTTCAGCATACTAGTTGGAAATTTTTCCCCCCTTTTTTTAAAAAAAACTTTTTGGCCCGGATTAATGATTTTTTTTTTAAATTTTTTTTTTCCCTTTTAAAAAAAATTTTAAAAAAATACTTTTCCCCAGGTGGGGGGGGGTGGTGGGGGGGTGGGGGTTTGGGGCCCAAAAACCACCCCTGGAAATTTGACATTGACAAGGTGAAAAAAAATTTTAAAATTTTTTATTTTTTGGGGGCCCCAAAACATTTGTATAATTTTTTGTTATCCTTAGGGGGGGCCCCCCCAAGCCCAAGAAATTTTAACCCAAGATTTTTTTTTATCGAAAATTTTTAAATTTAAAAAAAAATTTTTTTTTCTCCTCCCCCCCTTTACTAAATTTAGTAAGCGAGTTTGGGCCCTTTTTAAAAAGGGAAAAATTTAAAAAATTGACGGGCTCGTTTCCCGTCCCCCCCAATGGAGCCGTGGTATTTACGGGCCCAAATCACACTTTTTTTAAAACAGGGGGTATTTTGGGAAAAGCAATGGGGGGATTAAAAAGTCCAGTGGGATCCCCCTTTTCCACACTTTGAAAATTTTCATTTTTTATAAAAATGTATTTTCCCGTTTTAAAACCCTTGTAGTCTAAAATTATGTTTGTCATGTGGGTGGTGTTGTTTTGGTGTTGACCCAAAAAAACTGTAAAGGAAAAAAAAAACAATTAATCACTGTGGGCGGAGAAAAACTGAAAAAAAAACCAAAAAATTAACAGTCACCCCCAAAGCAGTAATAAATATACGCGGGGGGGTTCGATGTGAGTCAGACTTTTATGCTTTTTTTTTTATGGGGCGGCGGACCATAAAAGGGGTTTAAACCCCCCTATTAAAATTTTCCAAACAATTTTAAATCTTCATTCGTTTTTGGGGGGGGGAAGAGTAATTTCCCAAGCGCGATTTATATTTCTCACGCTTTTTTTTTTTTATAAATTCATGGGTAAATTATCAATCCGGGGGGAACATCAGACACAAATCCTTTCTCAGAGTACGTGGGGATGGATTTTTGATTTTTTCCATTTATTTAATTCAACCCCCCGGGGAAAAGATCTTTTTAGTGATGTCCCGAAAAACCCAACCCCCCCCCGGGGGTTTTTTGATAGCGAATCAGTGTGAAAAAACTCTAGGGTAAAAAATTTTCCCGGGCATACTAGTTAAAATTTTTTTCCCCCCTTTTTTAAATTTTAAAAAACCGGGGGGCCCCGTGATTAATTTTAATCCCAAAATATTCCCCGATAGTCTTGTTAAAACCCCCGGGGCCCAAAACATTTATGCCGTGGTGAAGAGCCAGACTAGTTTCGGGGGGAAAAAATTCTCCGTCCGTTCCCCCCGGCAATTTTTAATAGAAATTTTTTTTTTAACTAAAACGCCGCACGAGGGTTGATCCGCAATTGTAGGGACTTTTTAAGTTAACCTGCAGAGCGTGGTGTGGCTCTAACCCCGGGGGTATGACGTTTCTATTTTTAATTTTTGAAATTTAAAACAGATGACCGGGAATCAGGAGGGAGAGAGAACAATGTCAAAATAATTTTTACTTTAAGTTTTTATACCCCCGGGGGGTTTGCATAATATAGCCGTGGGTACGGAAGGTTGGTTTTTCATTTTCCTTAAAGTTTGTGAACCAATATTTTAATTTTTTTTCCCCGGGGACGACGATAGGGGTTTTTTCTTTTTCTTTTTCGCGGGGGGTTTTCCGTGTACGGGGCCCTGTCTTTCAAAATATGCTTTAATGTAGTAAAATTTCAAAAATTTTTTGTTTTTTTTTTGTTTGGTTATCCCCCGACTTTTTTGATGGGTTTTTATTCGTTGTCTCGGGGCAAAAAACGTTGTAAAAAAATTTTTTTTTTCCACCCGGGAAAAAAAATTTGTAATGTACGCGCCCCGATAGGGGGCAGGGTCTTTGAAGTCGCCCAACTTGTGCCCGTCGTTTTCGTGTATGCTGTCGGGCTTATCCATTTTAAAAGTGTTGTGTACAGTAAAAAAAAAAACCCCCCAAGGGCCGAGGAAGAAACAATTTTTATACGGGGCCCGGGGGGTCAATTTCGCCTTTTGGGGATATTGCCCCTTCGAGGGGGGTCGGGGTTTTGTACGGGGTTTTTCCCAAAATAAGTAACTTCGTTATTGGGGATAAAAATTTTCGAAAAACCCCCGTCCTCGGGTGGGAGTAGGGGAAAAAAGTCTTTTGGGTTTTTCACAATGGGGGTTTTGCGTTTTTTTTCGTTTAAAGCAAAACGTCCCCAAAAAAAGTTTTTTAAAAAAAATTTGGGGGGGCGCGTTTTCGGATTTTTAACAATTTTGTTTTTTTCCGCATATTTCCCCCTTTTTTTGAAATACTCGCTTAAAATAATTGTCTTTGTCGGTCTATTTTCACCCCAGGGTATCCCCAAAAACCCCCCGTTTGGGTCTTGAGGAATTGTTAAAATACTTTTACAAACAGTCCCCTTTTTTGGTTTGGGGGGCGAACTGGGGGGTTTTATTTCCCAAAATTCGTGTACTTAAACCCCCGTGTAGCCCCTTTCTAAAGTAGCGGGAAACCCCGTCCATTCCTGGCCTGTAAAAATCCCGTTTTTGGGCTGTGTGTAAAAAATCACCCCTTTTTTTCATCTCGTTTGCGCAAGAGGAAAATAAAAAAAAATTAATTTTTATTGGGGTTTGTAAGGCTTTTTGGGGGGATAAAATTTTGGGGGGCAAAACGGTGAAATTTTAAATTTTTCCCTTCGGTAAAAAAAGTCAGGGGGGAATCGTCGGGAAAAAAAAAATTTTAGGGTGGGCCACCCGGAAAATTTTAAAAATTTGCATTTAAACCCCCCCCGGGGTTTTAAAAAACAGACATCAAAATCCTTTTTTTTTTGTCGGGGGGTTTTTTTTGTGTGTAATGTCTGATTCACAAATCCCCCGTACGTGCGTCCGTGATTGGTGGGGGGGAAAATTTACAAACCCCCCCTCCCTTTCGGCAGTGATTGGGGGGCGTTTGAATTTAGGGTATTGTTTGTCTGATCTTTTTTGTGTTTTCTTCATTAGTATTTTTTTAAAGTCCCTTTTTTTTTTTTTTTATTGTTTTAAAAAATGTAACCCCGCGGGTTAAATGCCGATCCCCTCCAAAAAAAATATTTCGGCGTTTGGGGGGAACTCTTTTAAATTACTATTTGGACTTTGTTATTAATTATTTTTATTTGAATTTTGACTTTGCTACGCGCTTATCGCGGCTGGGATTTAGACCGTCGCTTTCGCCCCCACTTAAAATCGGGTCTGAGCCCTATTTTTTGTTTTTTCATCGTTTGCCAATATTAGTTTTAACCGAGATTGTCTGGCCCTGGGTTCGAAACCCGGCTTATGTTATTTACAAAATTTAAAACGTTTTGGACTCAACTTTATTCGCCAAGTTTAAAGCCAGGGTTGTTGGGTTATTGTTACCTTGTGGGGTTGTTTAATTGTATGACGTAGTTTGCTACGGGCGCCTGTAAGAAAGATATTTATTTTTCTAGGGTGGATAATTTTAAAAGCTAGATAACCAGTTTAGGAAAAATAATCAATTGCGAAGTAACTAAAGAACAATAAACCAAAGACCCCGTCCTGGATCCGGACCGTTACCCTTTGATGGTTTTAAGGGAACGGATTTGTTTTGAGGAGGTAACGTTTATGTTTACCTTTGATGTAAATTTATTTCCAGTTGGCGGAAAAGCGCGCTTCACGCGGTGTTTTTGTTTGCCAGCTTGTTTTTTGTTTTTTTTGATAAAAAAAATTGTTATGTTTTAGCCAGGTAACTCTTTTCCTAATTTTACTGCCCTCTCGCCTTATAGGTATTTAAGGGGGGGGGGTTGCACGCCTGATAAAAGATTTACATTTAAAAATCTAATATGTACTCCTTTTTTAGTCCTCCGCTCAATGTGTTTACCTGAACACACCTTCGTCAAATTGTGGTTGACCTTTCCACACCCTCCGTCAATTGTGGTTGACTTTCACAAGCGACCTTAATATTTTAATTAGAAGGTAAAGCTCTGCCCTTGATCTTTTTAATCGTGACTCGAGGTAGGGAGATTAAAATTTGAATACTTTTTTAGAAAGATGAAGTAGATGATGTTCACCTTGAGAACTAGAAATTAGGGTTAAAAACGGTGTGTTTTTTAAGCCAAAAAGAATTATTTTAAAAAGGAGTAGATGAAGACACGAGTTTAAACAAAACATCTTCGGTCATTTAAACGTCGCCGTCAATCTAAAAATATTTTTACAGGTAGATCTTATTTCGATAGAGCGGACAAGAAAGGGCGTTGTAAATGCGGTAAAGATCATTTTATTCACTTATTGGTGATATATTCAATTTTGGAAGAGTACTCTGATGGAGATAGATGCGTAGAGCTCGGAACAACTTATTGTTTTAATAATTATACGTGTGTATTAGAGATTCTAAAAGAGACCTGCGTCGAACGAACGATACATTATTGTAGTTCTGAATGCTTTTCTCGCTTTAAAAAGTCATACGCCTGTTGTGGGTCAAAACGTTAGAGATTCTAAAAGAGACCTGCGTCGAACGAACGATACATTTTGTAGTTCTGAATGCTTTTCTCGCTTTAAAAAGTCATACGCCTGTTGTGGGTCAAAACGTTATTGTAAAGTTTTAAGCGACTGGTATCGAAAACACTTAAGAGTCCATCCATGATTGGGAAGACACGGCTTTAGACTTTGATCTACCCATCACATCTGAGACCAACCTATAAGCTAGGAGGGGTGATTTGAGTGCAGACAAAACAACTAGACCAGAGTAAATCAAGGTAACGACAGATACAACTCGCTGTAACAATCTATGGTGGTTGGCATCTCGTAATGACTTTCGTTTCTCTGCGGCCAAGACGACTGTCGTCTCACTTCCTGTATGTGTTGAACTGTTGTATTTTTTGTTGGTTTTAGTCCCTTTTTGCTCGAAGTTATTGGTGTGATGTAGGTTTATCCCGATAGATGCAGTGTTGTGCTCAGAGTTCTGCTGCTGTATGTGAAGGCTCATCAGTTTGGAAGGGGAAGGTGGATATTACTTAGGATATTTGATAGGATGTGTGGAGAGGATATTTGATCTGAAACATAGAAATCCATGTTGAGCGCCTTGGGAACTTCCCCCAAGGCCCTGCCATGGCCCTCTTTTTTCTCCGTAGAGAGTGGCGAGGAGTTAATTCCACATTAGTACATATTTATGAAGTAAGTGTATGAGGTAAAAATGTAATTTTAACTGTTTTTTTGTCAGCTGCCAGTTGTCCTTGTGGTAATTGGAAAATGTCTTTAGCGAAAGTATTGTCGTTATCTGGATTAGAGTTAAGTAGTGGTCCAGACCAATTAAAGCATGATTCAAATTTAATTCTATATGAGAATTTCATCGTTCCGTCTTCTGATTTAATTTTTGGTGATTGAAGGTATATAGCGGGTCTGCTAACGTAGTTTCGAATTTGCATTCTTGCTATGTAAGCTTCAGGTGCTGATGCAATAGGCCATTGAGTAGTGTTTGCGTGTAGTCCGTCTATTCCAGGTATCATATTCCATTTTCTTTGGAAAGGTCTATTCCGTCGTAATATCTTCCCATATTTGGAGGTTGTGATTCAATGTGGAATGTTTTTGTGTGTCCTGTAGCAATTTCTTCATATTTATAGTCATCGGTATATTCTGATGATTGGGTAATATCGCTAATACCTCTTTTCCAAGGGAAGACCATTTGTTCTTTTGTGAAATTTGCTTCAACGTATTTTCTAATAGCAGTTATAACCATTAAATTTTGACTAGTTTCAAAATCGTATGTAGTATAGGAAGTCGAACCTTGTGTCAAAAGTCTTCTTCGTAATGTAGCTTGATTAGTTATTTTGAATTTGAAATCATAAAAGTTCAAACCAATAGTAATTTGTACAGCGTCTTTTAATATTTCTAATGATCTATTATACATATCGTCTTTACCACCGTTTGTCCAAAAGAACATGGCGTTATATGGTAGAATAACAGGTTTTTGATCGTCTGTGAATTCAAGGTCATACCATCTGCATTGTATTACTTTACCGTGGATCCAACCTAATGATAGAGGAAATTCTATGTGATCGTCTGTCGGTTGTATTTCGTCTCCGTATCCGTCTTGTATGTTAGATTGTTGTGTTTGTCCCATAGATGCAACATTTTTGTCAGCTTTTACTTTTCTTTTTTTTTATTGTATTGTCAGGGTTCATTGTATCTGAAACATTTCAGAGTATTCGTTTAGTGCCTCGTATGTGTCATTTTCATAAGTTAGTCTATTTTCGTTAGTAGCGTTATCTCTAATTATAGTTGCTAGTCTAGTACATATATTTGGAAAGTGTGTAATTATATGATGGCAGATATCTTGTTTAGTAATTAGTTTTGATGGCGCTTTAATTATTGTGGAATGTTTAGTATTATAGTGTTCAATGGTTTCAGTAAATTCATATTTTAATATTCTTTGTTCAATGGGGGCTATTTCTAGGTCGTCGCACCATGTTGTAAGTGGTGAGTTTGTTGTTAGATATATTGGTATTCTTGTAATGTCCTCTTTGTCAGTGTGTTTAATGTCAGTTGGAATTGTTTCTCCTTCAAGTAGTAATTTCCAAGTTCCTATTGTTGTGTTGTCAATAAGTGGTTCCTCGAACAAAGCACATGTTGCACTTGGTAATTGATCATAGTGGAAACCGGTTCTATCTCGTCTCTCTACTAATTTAATGTTGGCTCTAAATCTGTTGTAAGTAGACGTATGATCATACTTTTACCGGTGTTAGTTTGACCTTGAATTACAAAACCGTTAATTTTCTGAAAGGTTTTAGATTGTATTAAAATAAAGTCAGAATAAAAGTTTACTGGATTTATGTTATTTTTTTTGAACCAATCTTCTAACCATATAACGTTATTTCCAATGTATTCAGGTTCCAGATTGTTTTTAATTATGTCAAAATAGTGTAGAGATTTTATTTTTGATTTTCTATTTGTATTTTGTAATTTTAAAACTAAATTTAAATAGATTTTGAATTATGAACCTGATTGTTTTAATATTTGTAGTAATACTGATTCATCAATTTTTTAAATAAATTGTTCATATGTTCGTACTTCGTGTTTTATTGCAAGTTATTGTAAATGATCTATCATGTTGCTACGGGTTTGAACGTTCATGAAGTTTTGATATTGTTTAGTTTTTGTTTTTTTTTCAAAATAATTTTCACATTTTTCAGTTCCGTCAATTTCGTCTTGGTTAAATGATTGCAGTAGGTGAGAGAATATTTTTAAGAATTCCTCAATAAGACCTCCAGCTTGTATGAAGCACTGGAGACTTTTACGGAGGAGATAGAGTATGAATCTTTTGAGGTGGCGGACTCGTTGAAGGCTAAGATGTCCGCTTGTAAGCGTTGTATCGTCGCCTTCAACGAATCTGTTGATTCGTGAACGCGAAATACAGCCAGCCCACAATATTTTAATAAAGTACGTTGTTTTGCCTGTCTCCGAGACCGTAAGGTTCCTGGGACTTTTATTCGATTTTAAACTAACTTGGATCCCCCACATCAAAGACCTTAAAGCGAGGTGTTTTAAAATCTTTGAATTTACTTAAAGTTGTGAGTGGTCGCTCTTGGGGTGCTGATAGGGAAACCTTGATGCGCCTCTATAGAGCCTTGGTGAGATCAAATCTTGATTACGGCCGTTTTTTAAATTGTTCCGCAAGACCCTCGGCGGGAAAGATGCTCGATAGCGTCCACCATGCTGGCATTCGACTGGCTACTGGTACTTTTTTGTACCAGTCCAGTCGTCAGCATCTGTGCCGACACCGGTGAGCCCTCTCTTTCTTTACGGCGGTCTTATTCTCCTGGCATCTTACGTGTCGAAACTGCATTGCACATGCCAAAAATGTTGCTTACCGCCCTGTGTTTCATCCCCCTAACCGTGTCTTGTATGAAACTAAATGGCGTAGTACAAGGCCGGTTGGGATCCGGATGCTATCGGTTTTCGACACGTGTGGGATAGTCCTGCCAAAGGCTATCCCCACATTACCAGGTCGAGTTTCTCCCTGGAAGATACGCCCTCCGAAAACCCATTTTGATCTTGCCAAGTTCCCTAAAGCGACCACCCCAAACTTTGTATATGAGAGGACCTTTAATGAGCTCCTCTCCACTCGCTTTCACGGATTTGAGCGCATCTACTCTGATGACTCTAAATCTGGAGCCTCCGTGGGATGTGCTTTTGTTGTGGAAGGATCCAATTTTAAATTTGGTTTACCTAAAGAAACCAGTGTTTTTACGGCTGAATTATGCCATTTTTAAATCTTTGTGTTTTGTTTACCGAAGTAGTTACTGTTCTGTCCTCATCTGCACGGATTCCATGAGTGCTCTGTTGGCATTGTCCACTCTCTACTCCTGGAATCCCCTCGTGCAGATGATACATGAGCAAATTTTAAAAATTGATTCATTAAGCACCCGGCTCGCCTTTTGCTGGATTCCTGGTCACGCTGGTCTTCCAGGAATTGAACTGGCGGACCAGGCAGCCAAGGAGGCAGCACGCCTGTCTCCGGAGGCGAGTCTGGGTGTCATGTTTTTAGATCTAAAGGGTTATGTTCGTCGTGGAGTCTCACGCACCTGGCACGAGCAGTGGGTCTCGACCCCTGCTCAGAACAAGCTGCGGTCCATCAGGGACGGTGTGTCGCGATGGCCCTCTTCTATACGAAAGTCTAGAAGAGAGGAGGTCATCGTGACGAGACTCCGCGTCGGGCATACTTCATTGACCCATAGTTTTTTACTGAGAGGGGATCCACCTCCAGTGTGTGAGTTTTGTGATACTCCCCTTAGTGTGAATCACATTTTGGTGGAGTGTCGCAAACTAGCCCCTTTCCGTCTGGTTCTTGATTTTAAAGGTGACTTAAGTTTTTTATTACGCGATAGTGCGGATGGAGTTATTTGTTTACTCTGTTTTATACGCCAGGCGGATCTTTTTTAGTGCCATTTTGAGTCACTTTTATAAAGTGGCTCTTTTGGATATTATCTCATATTGAGATCTTTTTAACAGTTTTATTACAATTTAACATGTTTTGTCTTTTGAACTTATTATAATTTTCACATGTTGTGTCATTTTAACGTGTTATATTTTAATACGTTTGTTTTGCCTTTTTATTGGAGTGATACACTTGTGGTTTTTTTTTAGCAGGTGTATCACTTAATTTATACCAAGAGTCCATTTGAGCACTCCTATGGAGTGTTTCAGATGGTGAATGTTTTATCTCTTTCCCCTATGGGGATATTTTATTATGTTTTTAATATATTTCAAGGCCCTAATGACCTCGATGTGTCGATGGGCCTTTAAACAATAATAATAATAGTGGTTCGGATAGGCCGCGTTTCTCTCTATTGTCAACACGACCAATCCAAATTCCATAAGGTTGCACCCGAATATTAGTTTTGCGTACCCCCGAGGTACCTGGAGATGGTTGTCACAGCGTGTCCAGAGGCTCCCTTACGTTCAGCCTGTCCGGTAGGGAATCGTCCGGAGACGCTGGAGGAAGCGCCTGAGGAAGGTCCTGGGTAACCAAGGGTATCCCGGGGGTTTGCGTGAGAGCCGCACGTCCTCTGGAATAGCGGTGGCAGGAGGCAGCTGGTCCCTTGAATGGTGCCGGCGGACAACGTCTGCCAGATAGGCTACCATGGCCTCTACGAGGTTTTCCGCCAACCTCAAACTTTCTCTGCTCTTCGCTATCCCCCGCTGCCTGCTGTACCGCTGTCAGATCGTCGGCGCTCCACCAGGACTCGTCTAAACAATTAATTTAGGTTTTACTTTGAGTTGCACCGTGCCATTTATATTTAAATAACTTATAACCGGCTTATTCATAAACGGGTGAGAAAGTGTCAATTTATAGCAGCCAGCTATTATAAATACAAACACTAAGAAAGTTAGGATTTTAGCCACACATAATAGTTATTGCGTTTTTTCATCAAACCAGAGACTCCTGATCGAGAAAAATAAGTATCGTTCATGAATATATATTTAAAGTGCCGGCAAGAAATTAAACAAGAAGTGCGTATTTTAGGCACGCATAACCCTAAATGTTTTCACGTGAAGGGAACGTGGCACACATTAAAAAACCTATGGCTTAGGGTCGTCAATTATGATTATCATTATAAATCCTACGGAATCACTCCCCGCTTGGCTGGGGTCTGACAACACACACCGGTCAAAGGGGGCGGTTCCTTATAGTAAAAAATGGGCGGGGTGTCTTGTGGGGGGCCCAATAGCTTGCTTTTTTTTTTCTGGGGCGTTATTAGGACAATGCCCGTAATCTAATACTAAAGGG
Source organism: Timema cristinae (assembly GCA_039000515.1). Taxonomy (NCBI): domain Eukaryota; kingdom Metazoa; phylum Arthropoda; class Insecta; order Phasmatodea; family Timematidae; genus Timema; species Timema cristinae. Next base: position 13,783 of record JBCFYV010001864.1, on the reverse strand, counting down.
GGGTCAGATAATATCGGGTAGTCGTGTAAAGCGGTGGTGATGACGAGAGGAGTCGACTGCCCTTTGTTGTTTCGCCAGGGGGGGGTCCTTGCGGGGGTTGGGGGAGGGACCGAAAAGAAGAAAGGGCTCTTCGGGTTTGTTTTTTAAACGCATGGAGAAAAATCCTTTGTTGTGTATCCATGCTCTGTCAAAATAATCAATACTTTTTTTACCGTAGTGTTTCAAAAAACCAACGTAAATACCTGTTTTTTTAAAGTTTCAAAAAATTTGGGGTTTTTTACAGACCTACCTACCACTTACTCGCACAAAGATAAGAAGTGAGAAAAAGGCCCGGGAACCCTTTTATTTATATAAGTAATTGTGGGATATATATATAATATTTTTTTGGGTTTTTTTAACCTACTTATTCATTAACTTTTCGAAAAAGGGTTTTCTTTTTTTTGACGGTGGAAAAGCAGATAGCTTTTAAAAAAACCCAAACATTTAAAAAAAGTTTGGTTTTAAATCCACGCAAAATTGTTTTCACGCTCTGAAAAAAAAGTATCTTTTCATGGGGGCCCAAGAAATTACCCCCCATATTAGCTAATATTTGTCAAAGGTAATCAAGCAGGGACGGGCCCCCTCGTTGTCGGGGGGCAAAAATGGTTTATACACTATACCGTCCTAAAAGCCTCCCTTTGAAACCCAAAAATTTGGGCCAACATGAAATATGGTTTGATTAATCAATTGTTAGCTTTTTTTTTAAAAACAGAAACAAATTTAAAAACCCCAGCAAATACACAGACAATTTAAAAACCCAACACTTTTAAACTATGTTTAAAAGAAGATAATTTTAAATTCCGGGGGTGTATAATTCGAATTTTCCATCGCCTTGAAATCAAATTCGTTTTGCAACGGGACGGTTTCCACTTGAAGAAGAAGGCAGGGGCTGGGGCGAAACGCATCCCCATATATATGAACCAAAACTCCCTTTCGCTATTTGATAGTTCGCCTCACTAAATTTGGGCCCTTTGGGCAAACAGGTGGACTATCTAAATGTTTTTTAATTTTCGAAATCATCATTGGGTTTTAAGATTGTCTTATTTTGGGTTGAATTGTCTAAATATGAGTCAAAATCAACATTGTTTGAGAGTTCGGGCCCCCAATTTTTGTGGCCTCTATTGGGTCATAAAACGTTTTTAAATGTATTCTCGATAACATCGTTTTTACAAGAGTTATTTTTCATCTGCTAAATTTAATATAAAACCATTTTTCATCTGCTATTGGGTTTAAACAAGTTCCTAAAAAGTTAAAATTTTCCCAAGTTCTCGTTATTTTTGAGTTCTCTGGGTTTTTTACTCTTCATTGGGGCAAGCAAGTTTCTAAAAGTGATCGGCCTTTGGTCCCTCAAATTTTTTAAATGAACAAAATATCCCCTTCTAAGTAAGGCTACAAGTAAGTTTGAATATATCAATGGGGCCAACATGACATATTTCCCGTATGGGGGTCTTTAAAGTTTTTTTTTTTTTGTGAGCTTTACATTTTATTTGGCCAATCTGGTTAAGGCTTTCTTTTTTTTCTGTGTTTCTGTTTCTGTAATTCTCTAATTTCATAGGGGGAAAATTAGGATGCATTTTTGAACTACGACACAACATAAAACATATCGAGGGTTTAAAAATGGGGGACCACGGGATGTAACAAAAAATAAAATTTTAAAAGGAGAAGATAAAAAAATGAACCAATAATTAATTCCACTGCTGGGCTTACATATTTTATGGGTTTTTACTGAGTGGTTGACTGTTATGAATTTGGATAGATCATTGGCCTTGGGGATTTCAATATACTGACCACCAAAGTCAACCTTAACTTCATTAATCCATCTATGTAATATTTTAATCACTCTATTGTCATTAACCGAAGGATCTCCCACTTTGACGGCCTGGTCTAATTGTTTCATACAACATCATGGGGCGTACAGAAAAATTCTTACAAATTCCATTAGAGAGGTAAGCAGTTTCAATGGGAAAGGGTGATGTCTTGCTTCCTTTGTATATCTGACATAGTCATAAGGAATAAATATGTCATTTTTTCTGAGTATTTATGTTTCTATTTTTGCATGCACCGAGTCACATTCTACTGGGTGTGACCTCTTTCTATACTTTTGAATAATTGACCACATTGTTATGCACAGTATATAAACTTAAAAAGAGCATTTGACCAGTATTGCTTTTCAATTTTTGATAAGACAGCCAGCACTAAAATAATAATTGGTACACTCTTGTCCTGTATTTTTTCATGAGAGAAATTCCAACAAACAAGTGGCAAATGTAGAAGCTATCAACCAGCATGCTTTTCATTAAACCAATAGCATTTAGCTACATGATTTTTTTAGATGTAAACATTGTTAATTTGTGACATTTTAATTTTGGTTTTATCATAAATAGCACTTGCTTTTAATAAAGGGTAAACTTTAACTGCATGCCAGGTCTACTGTTATTAGTAAGAGTACAGTTACTTTCACAAGCACTTACTTTATCCTTAATTTTTCTTTCAGGCCCGGTTTTTTCTTGCGATTATGGTCTTTTTCCATAACTCTTCAATCCAATGTTTTTACCTGTATGTACAGCAGGTATCACATGCTCTATTTTGGGTATTCATTTATTCAATAACAGCATCAAGTGAATGACTGATGTGTTTTTTTATTTTGTTCAACACACTTTGCTGTTATTTCTTCATATAATTCACATCACACATCCATGTATTGGTTCAAGTAATGTTTAGATAGTGTCTTCCAACAATAGTGGGATGGAAGTTTTGATAAGGATTTTAAAAAAATCTAACCAAAAATTCCTTCCAAACTTGATCGTTTTTTCTGGAAACAGGATTCTTCTTTTCATTTAAGGTTTTTCTTGCTAGCATGCTTCCATCCATTGAAGTACTACCCAATGTGACAGTCCACTCTTTCAAATCAAAGTAGACAAAATAATTTCTTGCACACAGGATTTGACATTATTGATTTAAGAGTTGTAAACTAGTGTCCCCCGCCTCGTCTGGAATGATTATTTTTTGTTTTTCTTGAAGTTAGGCTCATCACCACCAAAGAAGAAGATGTAGAACTTACGTTGGTCCCAGCTCCTCCAAAAAGTTATTAAATAGTTGTGGTTTCGGTCTGTTTTCAGAAACCTGATTACAATCCCGACTTTTGACTTATCACACATCCTTAAGAGCTACAACAAGTCCTAGCTTCCTGTTCCTTTCTTTTTCTGTATCATGGTACTGTTTACAATTTTTTTTTCTCGATATCAAAGATATGTTTTCACCTTTTCACGAAATCTTTATTTCTTTTTGCCTTCCATTCTTAGGAATGCCTTTTGTCCTTTTCTTTTCTTCCTTAGATTCTTCTGTATTTCCCTTGTGTATAAATACTTCACTTAGGGGTTTGCCAGTTCGACCGTCTGGATCAATTGTTTCATGTTCTGTCTTTTTGATAGATCCCATCATCCACTATAAAGCACTTTGTCTAGTTCATTCTGGGATTGCATCTGGTATGGAGATCTGTATCGTTAATTATTAATATTATTATTATTAGCACCGCGGACCTTACTACCCGTTCGGGTTTATACCACTTACGCTAATGTGTAATGGTAGGAGATTGTGATGAATGAAATGAAGGACCTACAGTTTAACGTGGAATCCGAACCCACGGTGGCGCCTGGCATTCCCACACAATCACAAGATGCTTGTCAGAGTGTAGGAAGGGTTTGGAAAATCCATAAATCTGGCCGACGAGGATTGAACCCCGGCCGCCAGCTCAGAATTCTGACCACTTTACCCCTAACCACCAGGATCACCTGTATCGTATTGTTTTTACTGGGATTTTCAATTTATGTTGATCTTCACAATGGGGGTACCTATCCTGTTAACCAGAAGAATGTTACTGTCCTGATAGTTTTATTAACGTCCCATACATATTATAATGTCCCTATTTTTCTTCTATATCTTCCTACATAAAAATACTGAACCAGAAAGATCGGAACTATAAATTAAACTGGGAGCACCAAAGTAATGGTTTTTCCCCACCAATAGCACATCGGAAGAATTTCGCCCATTGATCTTCGTTTCAAATTGTCCCTTTAAATGATGTAATGAGGATTTTCTTGACACATACAGGAAGAAGTAGGTTTTGTAGAAAAATCCTCCCTTTGTTTCCATCTTCAATAATCCTTTTCTGGATCACTACATTTAGTTCTCTTGGTTCTTTCTTTTTTCCAAAGGAACTGCCAATTACTTTTTCTACCAACCAGCTCGATGATGTGCCTTCTCTCTTCCTCCACATACAGACTGTACTACTGACACTAGAATCATTCCATAATTTTTAACTGTAAAAATTAAAAAAAAAATGTATTTGTACTGAAGCTTAATTGAATGACATAGCTAATACATGAAACACATGGATAAAGGTTCTCAACTGTTATTTTATTTTACTACAGTTTTAACGAGGTTTTTTGTTTCCCTGTAGAACGTGGTCTCATTTGGTGTTTTCTTGTAAGAATTGTTACGAGGTTAATCTTATAACCCTTAAATAATAATTTTAACATCAGTTATTCAGTTACGTGGTCTCACAGAAAAACGCAGCTTTTTTTTCAATAATTTTGATTCCCCCAAACTCTTATTCGTTAAAAATGTCAGATACGAGGTCCTCAGCTCTTAACCCTCGATTATGTCTTGAGATAATTTTCAAGGCCAACCAATTAAATTTAAATTTTAGTTTAAAAAGTCTTTCTTATGCGTATACAACATTAAAGAAATTAAGTTACTAATAATTATAGTGATATTTTGTAACATACATATTTTTAATTTATTATAAAAACTAACTAGTAGAGTTTACACATTATTTATGTCTACAAAGCTTAGAGCTACCAAACCTTTGGTCTGATTTTTTTTAAATTTTTTTATTGAATAATAATACATGATCTAAAAGGAGCTAGAGCTCCCTTTAGGACTATGGAATTTACAGAAATTGAAATATTACGTTTAAATTAAATTTAAAAGATTAAGAAGCATATAAATATTTTATCATGAATAAAGTTAAACAAACAAACCAAACTTTTACAACCAAAAAACCAAAACATAAAAGACAGCAGTACCATTACAATTTTACAGTCAAGATATTTTGTGAAAAATGTGTGATAGTAGGTAAAATTTATACATAAATGCGAGAATAAACCACTAAAAATAGAAATAAGTATATAAAAGACAAGAAAAATAACATTAGTAAACAAATAATTAAGAAAGTACATTGTGATAAAAATAAGAAAGTTGCCGAAAAGTTAAACACTATGGTGAGGTAGTGGTCAAAAACTTTACATAATTTTTTGTATGTCGGGTTTTAATCCTTATGGGCATCATGATAGATTGGGGGAAAGTGGTTAAGAGGTCAATAAAATAAACTTTGAATTTAAATAATGATACAATTTCATGTTAAATTTTTAAATTACTATGATCATGTTAATATGTATTTGACCAGTCCTATGAGTAAATATTTTTTTATTTGCTATTTTGATCCTGAACAGGAACTAGCTAAAATACTTAACAGAATTTTTTTTCTGACAAAAACATCTCAACATTCGAAGCCATAAAAAAACCTATGTATTTAAAAGTAACAGCATAAATCATTTTTTATGGTTGGCACAACATTGTTGCATTTCAGAAGCCAAAAGGATTTAACTCTTAAAAAGATAAAATTGAGATTAAATAAATGGATGTGAAAAGACTTGATTTAAAATTGAGGCTAAATTTAAAATAACAATACAAATCCATATGTTATAATGAAAAACAAAACATAACTTGACACATATTAATTTTTTGTCTTTGATGATATTTTAAACAATACCAAAAAAAGTAAATTTAATATTGTACATATTGGAGTTAGTCGACTTGGTCACTGAAATTGTTTATATGTTTCTAGTTTTATTTTCATCTTAAACTAATGTTCACTATCAATATCACAAACCAATTCTGCTTTTGGTTTTCTTTAGTGGTCATTATTTTCTCATAAGTCTGTTGAAATATCTGTTCTACATAATAGTCATGTTGCAATAGTCATAGTTTCTCATAATAGTCATGTCCAACAAATCCAACAGTTCTTTTTAAATAGACAAACAGAAAAAGTAATGTTTGTTTAATAATATTCAAAGGTGTCGCCTACACCACCAGATTTTTCATTGTTTGATTTAGAATAAGGAAATTCATCACAACTCAGTGTTCCTGACTGAATAATGACTATGACCTTTCTAGTCCAAATCACTTATTTTGTAGCAATTAACATATTTTTCTCGTCGAAAGTTTTTTTCTGCTTTTTCTACTTGTTGATATAGTCTTCTAAGGGGTTTCGCTGACAAAAAAATCTTCCCTTTATAATTTCAAAAACGAATTTTAGCTCTTACTTGATCGTGTACTATGTCGATATCAATCTATGGGGTAGAATTCTGTTTCTTAATTTTACGAGCTTTCATTTCAACACACAAAAGTTAGGAGTAGTGAGCAAGTAAATAACTTACATCAAAAACATCAAATCAATAGTTGTTTTTTCCTTATTATCGGAGCTTTAACTATGCTCATCAACTCAAACCGTTTAAAAGTAGCTGTTTATGACCCGTGAACCCCCTGCGGGAACGGGTTTAGAATAGTCCCGCAGTAACCCCTGTCTTGTCGTAAAGAGGCGACTAAATGGGAGGCTTCTGAGCATGACGTAATCGTGTGGGAAAAACCTATCCTATATCTTTCCCTATCACATTATTTTTCTTCTTCCTCACTTTCCCCCTTTATTCACCTCTTCCCCTTCGCTTAATCTATCCTTACCTTTTTCTTTCTTTTCCCCCACCGTTCATCCTGCACAGAGGCCTTTGGCCTTTCCGTGACGAACACTTGCCAACTAACCCCCGCTCTCTCTGTTTATTATTGGATACCACTGCCTTGAGCTCCCTAAATGAAAGTGCGCCGGTTGCCAATACCTTAGTAGAAGCCTTAAGGGATGACAATAACCGGGTACCCTACTTTGGAAAAGATCGTTTGCGTTCATGGAGGGCCCGGAACGTAAAATTGGCACTTTCCTACCACCCACTTGCCTGCGACGACCTCAGTCACTGCGATTGCCTATGCGAAGTTGTCATGTCCTGAGCGTCGTATATAGCCTCTCGTCTGACAGTTAACAGGGACCATATGAGGTAGTACCAACTTTATCACCCTGGGTCTACGATCCGAGTACTGTGTAGGTTGTCCCCTAATTACGGCATGGCCGATAATTTTGTCGCCGCTGGCACCGTACTGGCCAATCCCTGCTGGCAACTCACTGCCCGGTCCCCTCACAGGGCCGTATATCGATAAGAGGCGAAACGGGTAAGGCCGCTAGCCCCAATATAGAAGAAACCATGAGGTATGTGAGGCCTCCATCCCCGCTTCCTGGTAATGTTCTCGAGTGGACGAAGATGAGAACATGAAACGGTGAGCCCATTTATCCTCGAAAGAGCGATAAATGTGCAGCCAAGAGCAATGTGTCCCTATAAAAAACTTCTGACGGCACCATTCTCATTCAGTACAAACATTCCGACATGATCAATCAGGCAAACATACTCGCTCTTAAAGAGGAATACCGTTGAGCAATACGGTCCCTCGTTATACTGGTGAAGGGGAACCCCACATTCCTCAATGTTTGCAAGGGAGTGGTCAATTGGCTAAGACCTCACGCTATGACCTCGACTGCGTTACAATTGAGGAAATCTGTGAGAGCTAGCCCCTCAGAATGTCACTGAAGTATACGCATAGTAGTGAAAAAGAGCGGCAGTGAGAAAAAGACTGCAACTTATATCCTTACCATTGCGACTCCAACCCTTCCAAAGGAGGTCCGAGCGTTTTCCACGTGCTCAGGGTCCGGCGATGTCCCTAACCCTCGGCGATGTTTTTCAGTGCCAGGAATGTTGTGCATACGAACAGCATGCCGTGTAACCAACCTTGCGATTGCGGACAGGAGGCTCACGATACACCGAGTGAGTCTCCTAAATTCGCGTTAACTGCAAGGTATCGCACTCTGCCATTGGTCTCGGTCCTGTCCGAAATGGAAGGTGGAGAAAAAAGTCATTGAGATACAACTGAAAAGATATTCCTTTTTTATACAACCAAGCACGCAAAGAATACGCATCAAGCCAAGCTCTGTATTTCAGACCTCTTACAGTCAGATAGTTTCCCAGAATATCACTTGCCCCAACTGCCCATTCGCAAGTTAACATTTCAAAGCCTTCTTCGTAGACCCGTGCCACTGACCTCTACTCGAGAAAAAATAGTAATATCCGCGCCGGCAACGGTGGCGATGAAATTAGATGCCCAAGGTGACAACTTCCGGAGATGTTGTCTCCACCACCTTGCCACCTAGGAGTTCTCCTATGTGGCCCTCCTCTGAGAACATCCCCGAGTCCACCTCGTTATCCCCCCCGAATCCACCTCGGGGAAGCCCCCCAAATCCACCTCGGGAGCCCCCCCGTCCAACCTTCGGGAACCGACCCGAGCCCGCCTCGGTAATCCCCCAACTAAAACAAGGGCGGGCCGTTGTTGACCTCTCACACCCACCACGTGCCTATCCCCGCCCTGAGGTGGGACGAGTTGCAGAACAGTTGACCGCAAGGTTGAGTCCCACTGGTGCCTTGAAGAAGGACCAGCGAGAGACGCCGAAAAACATTATATAAAAAAAGCGTCAAAGGCCTTAAAGCCTTCAGAAAGAGAATCCGACTCCCCAGTCTCCCCAAAATAAGCCGAAGCCTCACCAGAAGCGAGAGGTACAGAGAAGACTGGAAAGTCAAGAGGCCAAAAGCCTCAACAAATTTATTATTCTTAAAGGATAGTGGAAAATGGATTGCGAGGATAACTAAATTTCATACAAATAACATATGTCGCACTACAATGGAAATTGTAGGGTTTCTATCTTCGGCAGAGGAACAAACTAATAATTCTTCCCTGCATCCTTCCCATCTTGTGTTTTGCAGAGACCCACTTTCCGCCCGCAAGACAACCCGATGCTGTGTGGGTCGATGTGTATCGTACCGACAAGCCTTTCTTTGAATCGGATAGCGGAGGTGTGTCCTATATTCGCATGGGGGGGGGGGGGGGGGAGGGGAAAAAAAAAGAGGGGGGCGAAGTACTATATATCATAATAATATTAATATTGTTTCTGACTCCAAGTGATCGCTGTCAGAGTCTCCCTTCCTATGGAGGTAACAATATGCAGCATTTACCTCCCACCGGTGAACGTGGATTTCAAGAGGACACTAGGGCCCTCTTTATACAACATCCCGCCCCCTAAATCGATCTTGGGGCTTAACGCGCATAACCTGGTGTGGGGGTCTAATTTACAGAACGCCCGCGGGAGGATAGGTAGAGATATTCCTTGTCTCGGGAAAACCTGTGTTAATGAACACCGGACCCCCCAAGACACACCTCTCCACCTTTATGGTGTATCCTCTCCACTCGACCCAATCTCTATGTAGCCCCGGGATTGCTCTCACATCCATTTGGGAGGATCACTCGGACCTATGTGGCAGCGGATCACTTTCCAATTCTGCTTTCAAAAATCCAAGAATCCCTCCCAGTACAGCACGGTTACCCCAATGGGTTCTTAACGTGTTAACTGGGATAAAATCCGCGAGCTCGCTTATTCGACGAACCCATTCTCCCGACGTCGAAGTATAATGCAGGGCAATTTACTTCGACGGTCATAACGGCGGCGAGGGCATCCAATCCTAAATCTCGCCAAACCCGCCGGCCACCGTCCTGTTCCCTGGTGGAACGAGGAATGCCGGCTGGCTAATTCTAACCTTCGAAGAGCCCTGCGTATCTTTTATCAGACGTCCCTACTTCGGAGAATCTGGATCATTCCGAGTAAACTGCTAGAAGCACACAACGCCGTATCATTCGAGAAATCAGAAAGAGAGTCTTGGAGACAGTTTATTTCTACCCTTACTATTTCCACTCCCACAACCAAGTTTGGGATCACATACGTAAAGTACGTAGTAGCAAAAATACCATTTAGAATATACCCGCACTCATGTCTAACGGTTCACTTGTCTCTCCCCTATGGAGGTCGCCAAAGTAATTGGCTCGATGTTCGCCGCTATTTCAAGCACTGCATCTACTCTAACGAGTTCGCGGTGCATAAGCGCAGCATCGAGCGCCTTTACTATTGATTTTGGCCAAAGTCGGGGGAGGGATTAATAACTCCCCCTTTACTAAATAGGAACTTACCTATTCCCCTGTCCCAAGGCCGGGCAATACAACATCTGGCCCTGATATATCCATTACGAAATGATTGCGCCAACTGCCCCTCTGGACGGGTCTTTTCCTCTTAGACCTCTACAATTGTGTTTGGGAATCTCGTCAATTCCCACACTGTGGAGGCAAGCAACCGTACCCAATATATAAAAGTGGCAAGGATAAATAAGAGCCAACTAGTTATAGACCGATAGCCTTAACTAGTGTGTATGCAAATATTAATAGAAAATATCAATAATAGATTTATGATGGTATCTCGAATCCCGCAATCTACTATCCAAAATGCAATGTGGCTTTCGCCGTAAAATAAACCGATCCACGGTGGATCACCCTTGTTCGCATGAGACAGCAGCTCGTGGACGCTTTCCTCCATAAACAGCACCACTTGCTGTCCTTTTTTTGATTGGAGAAGGCCTTACGACACCACCTGCGGTACGGCATTTTAAAAACCCTGTTAATTGGGGTTCCGGGGAACTCCCGATTTTTAATCACTAATTTTTTATGTCTGATAGACACATCCGTGTAAGTTAAACAACACCTTATCCGATGATGTTTATTCCAAGAAATGGGGCCTCAGGTATATTATTAAGCACTACGTTTATTCGCTACGCGATAAATAGCATCGTGGACAACGTGCACGTTTACCAGTCCGTTCATGTCTTTTGTGGATGACTACGCAATTTATTGTAAGTACATCAAGTCCTCCACAGGGCGAACGACAGATAAACTCGCTGGTAAACAATCTATGGTTGTGGCATCTCGTAATGCTTTCGTTTCTCTGCGGCCAAGAACGACTGACGTCCACTTCATAATAACGTGGAATACGCCATCCCCCCAAATATTTTAATGAACAACGTGTTTACCTGTCTCCGAGACCGTAAGGTTCCTGGGACTTTTTATTCGATTTTAAACTAGACTTGGATCCCCCACATCCAAGACCTGAAAGTGAAGGTGATGTTAAAGCTTTGAAATTACTTACAGTTGTAGTGGTCCGCTCTTGGGGTGCTGATAGGGAAACCTTGATCTCACTATAGAGCCTTGGTGAGATAGAAAAAACATGATTACGGCAGTTTTGTATATTGTTCCGCTAGACCTCGGCGTTAAAGATGCTCGATTAGCGTCCACCATGCTGGCATTTCGACTGGCTACTGGTGCTTTTCGAACCACCAGTCGTCAGCAACTGTTGTGACGCCGGTGAGCCCCCCCTCTTTCTTACCGGTGGTCTTACCTCCTTGCATCTTACGTGTCGAAACTGCATTGCAAGCCAAATAATGTTGCTTACCGCCCCTGTATTTCATCCCCTAACCGTGTCTTGTATAAACTAATTGGCGTAGTACAAGCCCGGTTGGGATCCGGATGCTATCTGTTTTCGACACGTTTGTGATAGTCCTGCCAAGGCTATCCCCAACATCACCAGTCGAGTTTCTCCCTGGAAACTACGCCCTCCGAAATGCCCTTTTTGATCTTGCCAAGTTCCCTAAAGCGACCACCCCAAACTTTTGTGTATGAGAGGACTTTAATGAGCTCCTCTCCACACGCTTTCACGGATTTGCGCGCATCTACTCTGATGGCTCTAATCTGGCGTCTCCGTGGGATGTGCTTTTGTTTGGAAGGATCCAATTTTAATTTGTTTACCCAAGAAACCAGAATTTTACGTCTGATTATATGCCATTTTTAAATCTTAGTGTTTGTATACCGAAGATCACCGTCTGTCCTCATCTGCACGATCCATAGAGTGCTATGTTGGCATTGTCCCACTCTCTACTCGTTGGAATCCCTCGTGCGGATGATTCACGAACAAATTTTAAAAATGATTCATTAAGCACCTGGCTCGGCACTTTGCTGGATTCCTGGTCCGCTGGTCTTCCAGAAATGAACTGGCGGACCAGGAGCCAAGGATGCAGCACGTATGCCTCCGGAGCGAGTTTGGGTGTCATGTTTTTAGAATCTAAAGGTTTATTGTTTCGGCGTGGAGTCTAACGCACTGGCACGAGCAGTGGGTCCACGACCCCCGCTCAGAACAACATCTTCCATCAGGGACGGTGTGTCGCATGGCCCTCTCTATACGAAAGTCTAGAAGAGAGAGGTCATGCGAGACGATACTCCGCGTCGGCATACTTCAATTGACCCATAGTTTTTTACTAAGATGGGATCCACCTCCCAGTGTGAGTGTTTTGTGATTCTCCCCTTATGTCATTCACATTTTGGTGGAGTGTCGCAAACTTAGCCCCTATCCGCTGGCTTCTTGATTTTTAAAGGTGACTTACGTTTTTTATTACGCTATAGGCGGATGGAGTTATTGTTTACTCCGTTTTATACGCCAGGCGGATCTTTTTTAATGCCATTTGAGTCACTTTTATAAGTGCTCTTTTGGAATATTAATCTCATATTGAGATCTTTTAACGGTTTTTATTACAATTAACATGTTGTTTTTCTTGTTTCACGTATATCATTTTAACATGTTTTGTCTTTTTAACGTGTTAGATTTTAATATGTTTGTTTTGTCTTTTTTATTGGGGTGATACACTTGTGGTTTTTTTTTTTAGCATGTGTATCACTAATTTATACCAAGAGTCCAATTGAGCACTCCTAAGGAGTTACTTCAGATGGTGAATGTTTTATCTCTTCCCCAATTGTTATTTTATTATGTTTTTAATATATTACAAGGCCTAATGACCTAGATGTGTCGAATGGGCCTTTAAACCAAAATAATATAAATAATAATAATAATAAAAATAATAAAAATGACCCGTGAAGGAATCTATATACGAAAAAATGGTGCTTGTGCTCACACTTGTAATATAAAGTTTTTTTGAACCTTCCGATAGGCGTATCCCTCAAAAGGTACGCGGATGGTCGTGCGTATATTACGGATAAACGTATAGAATATTCTCACAGCAAGCCATAAAAACACGAATTAAAAGGTAACATGGCAATAATATAACAATAGCATATATTAAAGTTTTTAGTGTCCCCCTACCAATTGGCTGGATCATATTAACTGTTTCTGCCAAAGCAAAATAATTATTATTAATAGAATACCTTCCACAAGGCTCTAGGGAACTATTAAAGTAAGTCACACATTATACAATAAACAAAATCTAGGGTGTCCGGGAGTAGGACGAATATTAAAGTGGCTAATATCACAATACAAAATTTTATTGAAAATGTAATGCTGCTTTTACAAGCAAATGAAAGTTAACTTCTCCCATTTATTAGAATAAATGATATCCCCCACATGCCCCACCCAAGGCCGCGCGGCAACGAGCAATGCTTTCATTGGAGTTCTCGATGATGCTCCACAAACATCTGGTGGGATCCATTAATAAATAACCCTTTTAACTTTCATTTCTTCAATTGGTGTATTGGTTGTGGTTTTGTCTTGTCCCACTTAAACTTATTGAATTCCAATCCCCTCAAAAAAGTCACAAGTCGTAAGAAAGGTCGCATGATCTGGCAGGCATTTCCTGGTTTTGCCACGCAAAGA
>JBCFYV010001863.1:0-22105 GCA_039000515.1 Timema cristinae | reverse complement strand
TGGTGTCTTGTGCAGTCCCACAAAATTGCCAGACACATCACAAATATTCAAAATAACTCTAAAAATATCAATTTTTCATATAAAAATTTCCCAAGTAATGGGAAGGCCTAGGAATTACCCGCTAAATGAGATTTCAAATGTTACGATCGGATAAAAAATTTAGCTTTTATGGGTTTTTATGTAATCCACATATATAATAAAAGGAAGGGCTCGGATTTACATACATTAAAAAAGTTCACAAGACCCGAAAAGATAGGAGATTAGATGGTCTCTTATGCACTTCAATACTACAAGATTGGTGGAAAAATCACGAATATTCAAAATAACTCTAAAACTATTGATATTTCATATAAAAATTCCCCAACTATAAGGAAGGCCCTGGAATTACCTACTTAAAGAAAGCTTAAATGTTTTGATCGAATAAAAAACTAAGTTGTTACCGGCTTTTCTGTAGCCAACATATATGGTAAACATAAACATTAAAAAAAATCACAAAACATGATCCGATAGAAAAGTGTAATTTAAATGTTGTCTCGTGCACTTCAATACTACCAAATTGCAGGACCCACAACACAAACATTCAAAATAACTCTAAAAATATCGATTTTTCATATAAAAATTCCTTATGTTAAACGAAGTCCCTGGAATAACCAACTTAAAAAGGGATTACATGTTACGATCGGATAAAAAATTTAGCTTCACTGGCTCTTCCGTAGTCAACATACTTGGTAAAATGAAGGGATCGGATTTACGTACATAAAAAAATTCACAAGACCTGATAATATAAAAGATTATATGGTGTCTTATGCAGTCCCACAAAATTGCCAGACACATAACAAATATTCAAAATAACTCTAAAAATATCAATTTTTCATATAAAAATTTCCCAAGTAGTGGGAAGGCCTTAGAATTACCCACTAAATGAGATTTCACATGTTATGATCGGATAAAAAATTTAGCTTTTATGGGTTTTTATGTAATCTACATATATAATAAAAGGAAGGGCTCGGATTTACATACATTAAAAAAGTCCACAAGACCCGAGAAGATAGGAGATTAGATGGTCTCTTATGCACTTTAATATTACAAGATTGGTGGAAAAATCACGTATATTCAAAATAACTCTAAAACTATTGATTTTAAATATAAAAAAACCCCAACTATAAGGAAGGTCCTGGAACTACCTACTTAAAGAAAGCTTAAATGTTTTGATCAATAAAAAACTAGGTTGTTACCAGATCTTCTGTAGCCAACATATATGGTAAACATAAACATTAAAAAAAATCACAAAACATGATCCGATAGAAAAGTGTAATTTAAATGTTGTCTCGTGCACTTCAATACTACCAAATTGCCGGACATACTACACAAACATTCAAAATAACTCTAAAAATATCGATTTTTTATATAAAAATTCCTTATGTGAAACGAAGTCCCTGGAATAACCTACTTAAAAAGAGATTACATGTTACGATCGGATAAAAAATTTAGCTTCACTGGCTCTTCCGTAGTCAACATACATGGTAAAATGAAGGGCTTGGATTTACGTACATAAAAAAATTCACAAGACTCGATAATATAAAAGATTATATGGTGTCTT
The DNA here is from genome assembly GCA_039000515.1 of Timema cristinae. Lineage (NCBI taxonomy): Eukaryota > Metazoa > Arthropoda > Insecta > Phasmatodea > Timematidae > Timema > Timema cristinae. The sequence continues at coordinate 20,505 of JBCFYV010001863.1, read as the reverse complement.
GTGCAGTCCCACAAAATTGCCAGACACATCACAAATATTCAAAATAACTCTAAAAATATCAATTTTTCATATAAAAATTTCCCAAGTAATGGGAAGGCCTAGGAATTACCCGCTAAATGAAATTTCACATGTTACGATCGGATAAAAAATTTAGCTTTTATGGGTTTTTATGTAATCCACATATATAATAAAAGGAAGGGCTCGGATTTACATACATTAAAAAAGTCCACAAGACCCGAGAAGATAGGAGATTAGATGGTCTCTTATGCACTTTAATATTACAAGATTGGTGGAAAAATCACGTATATTCAAAATAACTCTAAAACTATTGATTTTTCATATAAAAATTCCACAACTATAAGGAAGGTCCTGGAACTACCTACTTAAAGAAAGCTTAAATGTTTTGATCGAATAAAAAACTAAGTTGTTACCGGCTCTTCTGTAGCCAACAATATGGTAAACATAAACATTTAAAAAAATCACTAAACATGATCCGATAGAAAAGTGTTATTTAAATGTGTTCTCGTGCACTTCAATACTACCAAATTGCCGGACACACTACAGAAACATTCAAAATAACTCTAAAAATATCGATTTTTCATATAAAAATTCCTTATGTAAAACGATGTCCCGGGAATAACCTACTTAAAAAGAGATTACATGTTACGATCGGATAAAAAATTTAGCTTCACTGGCTCTTCCGTAGTCAACATACATGGTAAAATGAAGGGCTCTGATTTACGTACATAAAAAAATTCACAAGACTCGATAATATAAAAGATTATATGATGTCTTGTGCAGTCCCACAAAATTGCCAGACACATCACAAATATTCAAAATAACTCTATAAATATCAATTTTTCATATAAAAATTTCCCAAGTAATGGGAAGGCCTTAAAATTACCCAATAAATGAGATTTCACATGTTACGATCGGATAAAAAATTTAGCTTTTATGGGTTTTTATGTAATCCACATATACAATAAAACGAAGGGCTCGGATTTACATACATTTAAAAAGTTCACAAGACCCGAAAAGATAGGAGATTAGATGTTCTCTTATGCACTTCAATATTACAAGATTGTGTGGAAAAATCACGAATATTCAAAATAACTCTAAAACTATTGATTTTTAATATAAAAATTCCCCAACTATAAGGAAGGCCCTGGAATTACCTACTTAAAGAAAGTTTAAATGTTTTGATCGAATAAAAAATTAAGTTGTTACCGGCTCTTCTGTAGCCAACATATATGGTAAACATAAACATTTTAAAAAAATCACAAAACATGATCCGATAGAAAAGTGTAATTTAAATGTTGTCTCGTGCACTTCAATACTACCAAATTGCCAGACACACTACAAAAATATTCAAAATAACTCTAAAAATATCGATTTTTCATAAAAAAATTTCCTTATGTAAAACGAAGTCCCTGGAATAACCTACTTAAAAAGAGATTACATGTTACGATCGGATAAAAAATTTAGCTTCACTGGCTCTTCCGTAGTCAACATACATGGTAAACTGAAGGGCTCGGATTTACGTACATAAAAAAATTCACAAGACTCGATAATATAAAAGAATATATGGTGTCTTGTACAGTCCCACAAAATTGCCAGATACATCACATATATTCAAAATAACTCTAAAAATATCAACTTTTCATATAAAAATTTTCCAAGTAATGGGAAGGCCTTAGAATTACCCAATAAATGAGATTTCACATGTTACGATCGGATAAAAAATTTAGCATTTATGGGTTTTTATGTAATCCACATATACAATAAAAGGAAGGGCTCAGATTTACATACATTAAATAAGTTCACAAGACCCGAAAAGATAAGAAATTAGATGGTCTCTTACGCACTTCAATATTACAAGATTGGTGGAAAAATCACGAATATTCAAAATAACTCTAAAACTAATGATTTTTAATATAAAAATTCCCCAACTATAAGGAAGGCCCTGGAATTACCTACTTAAATAAAGCTTAAATGTTTTGATCGAATAAAAAACTAAGTTGTTACCGGCTCTTCTGTAGCCAACATATATGGTAAACATAAGCATTAAAAAAAAATCACAAAACATGATCCGATAGAAAAGTGTAATTTAAATGTTGTCTCGTGCACTTCAATACTACCAAATTGCCGGACACACTACACAAATATTCAAAATAACTCTAAAAATATCGATTTTTCATAAAAAAATTCCTTATGTAAAACGAAGTCCCTGGAATAACCTACTTAAAAAGAGATTACATGTTACGATCGGATAAAAAATTTAGCTTCACTGGCTCTTCCGTATTCAACATACATGGTAAAATGGAGGGCTCGGATTTACGTACATAAAAAAATTCACAAGACTCGATAATATAAAAGATTATATGGTGTCTTGTGCAGTCCCACAAAATTGCAAGACATATCACCAATATTCAAAATAACTCTAAAAATATCAATTTCCCCTGTAAAGGGAAGGCCTTAGAATTACCCACTAAATGAGATATCACAAGTTACGATCGGATAAAAAATTTAGCTTTTATGGGTTTTTATGTAATGCACATATATAATAAAAGGAAGGGCTCGGATTTACATACATTAAAAAAGTTCACAAGACCCGAAAAGATAGGAGATTAGATGGTCTCTTATGCACTTCAATATTACAAGATTGGTGGAAAAATCACGAATATTCAAAATAACTCTTAAACTATTTATTTTTCATATAAAAATTCCCCAACTATCAGGAAGGCCCTGGAATTACCTACTTAAAGAAATCTTAAATGTTTTGATCGAATAAAAAACTAAGTTGTTACCGGCTCTTCTGTAGCCAACATATATGGTAAACATAAACATTAAAAAAAATCACAAAACATGATCCGATAGAAAAGTGTAATTTAAATGTTGCCTCGTGCACTTCAATACTACCAAATTGCCGGACACACTACACAAACATTCAAAATAACTCTAAAAATATCGATTTTTCATATAAAAATTCCTTATGTAAAACGAAGACCCTGGAATAACCTACTTAAAAAGAGATTACATGTTACGATCGGATAAAAAATTTAGCTTCACTGGTTCTTCCGTATTCAACATACATGGTAAAATGGAGGGCTCGGATTTACGTACATAAAAAAATTCACAATACTCGATAATATAAAAGATTATATGGTGTCTTGTGCAGTCCCACAAAATTGCCAGACACATCACAAATATTCAAAATAACTCTAAAAATATCAATTTTTCATATAAAAATTTCCCAAGTAAAGGGAAGGCCTTAGAATTACCTTTAAATGAGATTTCACATTTTATGATCGGATAAAAAATTTAGCTTTTATGGGTGTTTATGTAATCCACATATACAATAAAAGGAAGGGCTCAGATTTACATACATTAAAAAAGTTCACAAGACCCGAAAAGATAGGAGATTAGATGGTCTCTTATGCACTTCAATATTACAAGATTGGTGGAAAAATCACGAATATTCAAAATAACTCTTGTGCTGTGCTAGGTTCCATTTGAGGATCTTAATTAGAAGTAATAATCAAGCCGTGGATGGAAAGATACTTGTATAATTTATTTAAAGATTATACAACACACAGAAGACTTCCTTTGACTCGTGGGCGTGCACATCGTTCGACGACTCCCAGACAAGACTAGCCATTCGGAGAGAGGTGTTGACTCTTTCAAGTCAGGCCAGTTAATCATCACACCTCTCGTCGCGTCAGCCCACTCTGAGCCGAGCGCGACACAAGCGCTAGAGTTTGCAGAGCTCGCCACCCGATGCGCACGCCACACACACCTCCCCTTTTTTTTGAGTCAAACTTTATATACAAGATAAACAATACATAAACTGTGAACTTAGCGTTATCCATGGAGGTTAAACATATTTATTCTGCACTCTCCAAATGAACTTCAATTAACCTCTTATATATAATAAGGCATATTAAGACTAAAGCTAGAATTAACCTTTTAAACCTACAAATTATATGGAACTTCTTAAACACTTCGTTTACAGAGATTTACCCCTACATGAATTTTAGGAATATAAATAAACTAAATAAGTATACAACTTCTCCTAACTACATTGTTCACCTCCTAAATACATTGTTTACATCCTAAATACATTGTTTGCATCCTAAATACATTGTTTGCATCCTAAATACATTGTTTATATCCTAAATACATTGTTTACATCCTAAATACATTGTTTACATCCTAAATACATTGTTTATATCCTAAATACATTGTTTGCATCCTAAATACATTGTTTACATCCTAAATACATTGTTTACCTAGACCGGCCGGTCATCGTAAGGATATATCGACTATAGCTTTACATTTACAGACAAAAATACACTTTTATGTTACCTCTGTTTACCGACATAAAATCACTTTTATGTTACCTCTGTTTACAGACATAAATTCACCTTTTGTTACCCGTTTTCAGTGAAACGAATCACTTTTATGTTACCCGTTTTTACGTAGCAACCGCGGGGGATACTAACACCCCCCTCTCTCCTAAAGGACAGAGCCTAGGCCAACTAGAGTCTTAACCTCCCCTTTTGGAGAAGGGTATTCCACCCGGAAACATAAACGGGCTACCCTCCCTACACGTCAAAGAAGCCCTCCCACCGAAAGGAAGGAGGGGGGGGGGGCATGTGGAGAGGAGAAGCCTACTCACAAGGTTTAAGTTGCGACACGTGGGCTCTGCGACAGGGTAATTTGGTGAGGGGGTCCACCAGTAGTACAGTCACGGGTGTTAAGAATTGACTGATTACCATTTGTTCTGACCACCTATAGGTTAACTTGGCCGCCACTCCTTCTGCTGCCTTGCTCAACGTGTGGAGCTCGTACCTTACTTTGTCTCCTACTTTATAGGGTACGGGTGCTCTTTGGGCGTTGTACCTTCGTGCGACTAGGTCTCGCGACTTCTTCAGTTCGTTAAACGCCACTTCCCATTTTTCCACCATTTTTTTGGGAGGTTCTTCCTCTAAAAACCCTGGATATAACTCCCAGCGCAGATTAATAGGTGACAACTGTTCATAACCTAATAACAATTCAGCGGGAGTAGTTTTGTGACTGGTGTGGGTTGCCGAGTTGAACGCCAATTGTAACCAAAGTAACGTGGTGTCCCATTTTCTATGAAATTGATGGTGATAAGCTATTAGAGCTGCTTTAAGGTTCTTATGAAAACGTTCCACGTGGTTCGGATTTGGATAAAATGGGCTAGTGGTGAAGTGTCTAATACCACTAGAAAAGCACATATCTTTGAATAAACGAGAGGTGAACTGGCTTCCATTGTCAGACACGATGGAACACGGAAAACCAAAGTTCTTGAAAACTTCCCTATTCAGGGCTTTGACTATTGAAACGGACGTGGGGGCCCTCAACGGGATAAGCCAGACGAACTTTGAAAAGGCGTCTAATACAGTCAATAAAATAACATTGCCCTCACTGGATCTTGGCAAGGGACCGAACAGGTCTACATATAACCTCTGCATAGGAAATTGTGCCACATCCGAGGATAAGAATCCGTACCTACGATTCTGGGCAGGTTTAGATCGCGAACAGACCTCACATGCTCGGACTCTGTCTCGTATGTCCTGTTCCATCTTGGGCCAAAAAAGTTGCTTCTTTACCTTGTTCACCGTTTTAGCCACCCCTAAGTGGGCGCCCGCCGGAGACACGTGGAAATACTCAAAGAGTACCCGTGCGTGGGAATCGGGCACGCACACTTTCCAGCCGGTCGTTCTCGACGGTTTATGTAACAATATGTCGTCTTTGATTTTGTAATCTTGTCTAGCCTCACCTTGGCCGAGACTGGTTATAATTTCTCGTAGTTTAGGGTCGGCTTGTTGGGTAGTGTTGATGGGTACGAACAGTTCTGGCAACCCTGCTAATACTCCTACCACTTTCGATTCCTCCGTTGGGGGTTCCTTCCTCCCCTGATTTCCTCGTTCCTTCTGCGGGGGTGTAAGCTCGACTTGTTCTCGTTCACCGTGGATCTGCGTAGGTCTGGGTCCTCTTCCCTGTTCTTCCTTTAGGGTATGTAACCTCCGTTATACTATGGGAATTTCGTCTGATAGCGGAGGAATTAAGGCTGTTTTTACTATCGAGGCGTTTAAGTCTCTTTCCCTGTCTAATAGTAGGAGGAGTTGGCTGCGTAACCCATCCACCGTATCTAACGGGGTTTCTCCACGAATTATGATCTCGTATTGTAGTTCATCTTTCAACAACCTGTTTGGGTCCAAATCCATGATGACGGCGAGTAGAATTAACTATTGGGTAAGAGTCTAGTCTACTATTCCTATGGGATTTTGAGATAATTTCCCTGGTTCGGCTTCTTCTCATCTACGCGTCCCCTATTCACTCTACGATGTTCGACCCTTACCTTCTTTTTCCCTTTTAACCTTACGCCGGCGCTTGCTCTATTTGGCCTAGGTGATGTCCTAAATAATAGGTTCTCAATGTTAACGCGTAGCGCTAGCTAGACAATTGACCCCTTGACCTCGGCAACAGCGTCAAACGAAACGTACACCTTTCGTTAGACCTTGTTTTCTTTTTAGTCTGTATTATTACCTAGTGGCTTCAACCCTATAGCACTAAGCCTTTTTCTAAGAGTAAATAATACCTCATCAATGGTTTATAGTAAGGCTAAACCTTGGTGTATAGTAGTGTGAATGTTAGAAGGGACCTGACTCCTACGTATAACTTTTTTCTACGTCACCAAATCAATTGTTTTTAAGATGTTTCTTACCTATTAGACCAACGTTCAACAGTTTTATTTCAAAGAGGTAGTTAAGTCCAACTGGCCCCTAGAACCTATAGTTTACTCATTTTGATTCCCATTAAACTCATCTAACCTTAAAAAAAAGGAGAAATCACTCTTTATATTTATTATTGGTGAGCCCTGATTGAGATGGGTGTTGCCCATCTACCACCCCTCCCCATCGAATGTGCCCACACTGGATTAAACATTTGGAGAATGGGTTGTTGAAACTTGATGACTGTACTTAGCTATTAGTGGTGATGTTGACTGGTAGATCCTGTAGGTCGTGCTTGTTGTTGATCCATTCTCGGGTCGCTCGTTCGTGGCGAACCGCCGACCTTCCCGTTGTTTCCGAGTAGGGATGCTTGTTGAATGGCCGCTTGGCCCCTTCGTTTGATGGCCCCTGGGCTGGATATGGTGAACACCTAACGGGCTCCAATCTGCTATGTGGTTCTGGTCTGCAACGTGTTGATCCGGCTGGTGATAGCGATATTGCCTCGCGCTGCCCTCCGGATTGTCGAGTCGTCATCTAATGGGTCACTTTCCACTTCTGGGACAGAATTGTTGACGTCTTGCATGCTTGTGTATACTTGGATTTGGCTGATGGTTTTTCAAATTATCACGCGTTGTTTCTTTGTTGTCTGTTTCCATTATTCTCTGCTACCATCAACTTGCAAAACATCTGATGGGTCAAACAAGTCGACTGTGTTCAATGCTCTGCTACCATTTTGCTGTGCTAGGTTCCATTTGAGGATCTTAATTAGAAGTAATAATCAAGCCGTGGATGGAAAGATACTTGTATAATTTATTTAAAGATTATACAACACACAGAAGACTTCCTTTGACTCGTGGGCGTGCACATCGTTCGACGACTCCCAGACAAGACTAGCCATTCGGAGAGAGGTGTTGACTCTTTCAAGTCAGGCCAGTTAATCATCACACCTCTCGTCGCGTCAGCCCACTCTGAGCCGAGCGCGACACAAGCGCTAGAGTTTGCAGAGCTCGCCACCCGATGCGCACGCCACACTCTAAACTATTGATTTTTAATATAAAAATTCCCCAACTATAAGGAAGGCCCTGGAATTACCTACTTAAAGAAAGCTTAAATGTTTTGATCGAATAAAAAACTAAGTTGTTATCGGCTCTTCTGTAGCCAACATATATGGTAAACATTAAATTAAAATTAAATTAAATTAAATTAATAAACATCACAAAACATGATCCGATAGAAAAGTGTAATTTAAATGTTGTCTTGTGCACTTCAATACTACCAAATTGCCGGACACACTACACAAATATTCAAAATAACTCTAAAAATATCGATTTTTCATATAAAAATTCCTTATGTAAAACGAAGTCCCTGGAATAACCTACTTAAAAAGAGATTACATGTTACGATCGGATAAAAAATTTAGCTTCACTGGTTCTTCCGTAGTCAACATACATGGTAAAATGAAGAGCTCGGATTTACGTACATAAAAAAATTCACAAGACTCGATAATATAAAAGATTATATGGTGTCTTGTGCAGTCCCACAAAATTGCCAGACACATCACAAATATTCAAAATAACTCTAAAAATATCAATTTTTCATATAAAAATTTCCCAAGTAATGGGAAGGCCTTAGAATTACCCAATAAAAGAGATTTCACATATTCCGATCGGATAAAAAATTTAGCTTTTATGGGTTTTTATGTAATCCACATATATAATAAAAGGAAGGGCTCGGATTTACATACATTAAAAAAGTTCACAAGACCCGAGAAGATAGGAGATTAGATGGTCTCTTATGCACTTCAATACTAGAAGATTGGTGGAAAAATCACGAATATTCAAAATAACTCTAAAACTATTGATATTTCATGTAAAAATTCCCCAACTATAAGGAAGGCCCTGGAATTACCTACTTAAAGAAAGCTTAAATGTTTTGATCAATAAAAAACTAAGTTGTTACCGGCTCTTCTGTAGCCAACATATATGGTAAACATAAACATTAAAAAAAATCACAAAACATGATCCAATAGAAAAGTGTTATTTAAATGTTGTCTCGTGCACTTCAATACTACCAAATTAACAGACACACTACACAAACATTCAAAATAACTCTAAAAATATCGATTTTTCATATAAAAATTCCTTATGAAAACGAAGTCCCTGGAATAACCTACTTAAAAAGAGATTACATGTTACGATCGGATAAAAAATTTAGCTACACTGGCTCTTCCGTAGTCAACATACATGGTAAAATGAAGGGCTCGGATTTACGTACATAAAAAAATTCACAAGACTCGATAATATAAAAGATTATATGGTGTCTTGTGCAGTCCCACAAAATTGCCAGACACATCATAAATATTCAAAATAACTCTAAAAATATCAATTTTTCATATAAAAATTTCCCAAGTAATGGGAAGGCCTTAGAATTACCCAATAAATGAGATCTCACATGTTACGATCGGATAAAAATTTAGCTTTTTTTGGGTTTTTATGTAATCCACATATATAATAAAAGGAAGGGCGCGGATTTTCATACATTAAAAAAGTTCACAAGACCCGAAAAGATAGGAGATTAGATGGTCTCTTATTTCACTTCAATATTACAAGATTGGTGGAAAAATCAAGAATATTCAAAATAACTCTAAAACTATTGATTTTTAATATAAAAATTCCCCAACTATAAGGAAGGCCCTGGAATTACCTACTTAAAGAAAGCTTAAATGTTTTGATCGAATAAAAAACTAAGTTGTTACCGGCTCTTCTGTAGCCAACATATATGGTAAACATAAACATTTAAAAAAATCACAAAACATGATCCGATAGAAAAGTGTAATTTAAATGTTGTCTCGTGCACTTCAATACTACCAAATTGCCGGACACACTACACAAACATTCAAAATAACTCTAAAAATATCGATTTTTCATATAAAAATTCCTTATGTAAAACGAAGTCCCTGGAATAACCTACTTAAAAAGAGAATACATGTTACGATCGGATAAAACATTTAGCTTCACTGGCTCTTCCGTAGTCAACATACATGGTAAAATGGAGGGCTCGGATTTACGTACATAAAAAAATTCACAAGACTCGAAAATATAAAAGATTATATGGTGTCTTGTGCAGTCCCACAAAATATCCAGACACATCACAAATATTCAAAATAACTCTAAAAATATCAATTTTCCAAGTTAATGGAAGGACTTAGAATTACCCACTAAATGAGATATCATAAGTTACAATCGGATAAAAAAATTTGCTTTTATGGGTTTTTATGTAATCCACATATATAATAAGAGGAAGGGCTCGGATTTACATACATTAAAAAAGTTCACAAGACCCGAAAAGATAGGAGATTAGATGGTCTCTTATGCACTTCAATATTACAAGATTGGTGGAAAAATCACGAATATTCAAAATAACTCTTAAACTATTTATTTTTCATATAAAAATTCCCCAACTATAAGGAAGGCCCTGGAATTACCTACTTAAAGAAAGCTTAAATGTTTTGATCGAATAAAAAACTAAGTTGTTACCGGCTCTTCTGTAGCCAACATATATGGTAAACATAAATTTAAATTAAATAATTAATAAAAAAATCACAAAACATGATCCGATAGAAAAGTGTAATTTAAATGTTGTCTTGTTGTCTTGTGCACTTCAATACTACCAAATTGCCGGACAACACTACACAAACATTCAAAATAACTCTAAAAATATTGATTTTTTATGTAAAAATTCCTTATGTAAAACGAAGACCCTGGAATAACCTACTTAAAAAGAGATTACATGTTACGATCGGATAAAAAATTTAGCTTCACTGGTTCTTCCGTATTCAACATACATGGTAAAATGGAGGGCTCGGATTTACGTACATAAAAAAATTCACAAGACTCGATAATATAAAAGATTATATGGTGTCTTGTGCAGTCCCACAAAATTGCCAGACACATCACAAATATTCAAAATAACTCTAAAAATATCAATTTTTCATATAAAAATTTCCCAAGTAATGGGAAGGCCTTAGAATTACCCATTAAATGAGATTTCACATTTACGATCGGATAAAAAATTTAGCTTTTATGGGTTTTATGTAATCCACATATATAAATAAAGGAAGGGCTCGGATTTACATACATTAAAAAAGTTCACAAGACCCGAAAAGATAGGAGATTAGATGGTCTCTTATGCACTTCAATATTACAAGATTGGTGGAAAAATCACGAATATTCAAAATAACTCTAAACTATTATTTTTCATATAAAAATTCCCCAACTATAAGGAAGGCCCTGGAATTACCTACTTAAAGAAAGCTTAAATGTTTTGATCGAATAAAAAACTAAGTTGTTACGGCTCTTCTGTAGCCAACATATATGGTAAACATAAATTAAAATTAAATTAATTAAATTAATAAAAATCACAAAACATGATCCGATAGAAAAGTGTAATTTAAATGTTGTCTTCGTGCACTTCAATACTACCAAATTGCCGGACACACTACACAAACATTCAAAATAACTCTAAAAATATGATTTTTATTAAAAATTCCTTATGTAAACGAAGCCCTGGAATAACCTACTTAAAAAGATTACATGTTACGATCGGATAAAAATTTAGCTTCATGGTTCTTCCGATCAACTACATGGTAAAATGAGGCTCGGATTTACGTACATAAAAAATTCACAAGACTCGATAATATAAAGTTATATGGTGTCTTGTGCAGTCCCACAAAATTGCCAGCACATCACAAATATTCAAATAACTCTAAAAATATCAATTTTTCATATAAAAATTTCCCAAGTAAGGGAAGGCCTTAGAATTACCATAATGAGATTCACATGTTACGATCGGATAAAAAATTTAGCTTTTATGGGTTTTATGTAATCCATATAATAAAAGGAAGGGCTCGATTTCATACATTAAAAAAGTTCACAAGACCGAAAAGATAGGAGATTAGATGGTCTCTTATGCACTTCAATATTACAAGATTGGTGGAAAAATCACGAATATTCAAAATAACTCTAAAACTATTGATTTTTAATAAAAAATTCCCCAACTATAAGGAAGGCCCTGGAATTACCTACTTAAAGAAAGCTTAAATGTTTTGATCGAATAAAAAACTAAGTTGTTACCGGCTCTTCTTGTAGCCAACATATATGGTAAACATTAAATTAAAATTAAATTAAATTAATTATAAAATCACAAAACATGATCCGATAGAAAAGTGTAATTTAAATGTTGTCTTGTGCACTTCAATACTACCAAATTGCCGGACACACTACACAAACATTCAAAATAACTCTAAAAATATGATTTTTATTAAAAATTCCTTATGTAAAACGAAGACCCTGGAATAACCTACTTAAAAAGAGATTACATGTTACGATCGGATAAAAAATTTAGCTTCACTGGTTCTTCCGTAGTCAACATACATGGTAAAATGGAGGGCTCGGATTTACGTACATAAAAAAATTCACAAGACTCGATAATATAAAAGATTATATGGTGTCTTGTGCAGTCCCACAAAATTGCCAGACACATCACAAATATTCAAAATAACTCTTAAAAATATCAATTTTTCATATAAAAATTTCCCAAGTAATGGGAAGGCCTTAGAATTACCCATAAATGAGATTTCACATGTTACGATCGGATAAAAAATTTAGCTTTTATGGGTTTTTATGTAATCCACATATATAATAAAAGGAAGGGCTCGGATTTACATACATTAAAAAAGTTCACAAGACCCGAAAAGATAGGAGATTAGATGGTCTCTTATGCACTTCAATATTACAAGATTGGTGGAAAAATCACGAATATTCAAAATAACTCTAAAACTATTGATTTTTATATAAAAATTCCCCAACTATAAGGAAGGCCCTGGAATTACCTACTTAAAGAAAGCTTAAATGTTTTGATCGAATAAAAAACTAAGTTGTTACCGGCTCTTCTGTAGCCAACATATATGGTAAACATAAACATTAAAAAAAATAACACAAAACATGATCCGATAGAAAAGTGTATATTTAAATGTTGTCTGTGCACTTCAATACTACCAAATTGCCGGACACACTACACAAACATTCAAAATAACTCTAAAAATATCGATTTTTCATATAAAAATTCCTTATGTAAAACGAAGTCCCTGGAATAACCTACTTAAAAAGAGATTACATGTTACGATCGGATAAAAAATTTAGCTTCACTGGTCTTCCGTAGTCAACATACATGGTAAAATGAAGGGCTCGGATTTACGTACATAAAAAAATTCACAAGACTCGATAATATAAAAGATTATATGGTGTCTTGTGCAGTCCCACAAAATTGCCAGACACATCACAAATATTCAAAATAACTCTAAAAATATCAATTTTTCATATAAAAATTTCCCAAGTAATGGGAAGGCCTTAGAATTACCAATAAATGAGATCTCACATGTTACGATCGGATAAAAAATTTAGCTTTTTGGGTTTTTATGTAATCCACATATATAATAAAAGGAAGGGCTCGGATTTTCATACATTAAAAAAGTTCACAAGACCCGAAAAGATAGGAGATTAGATGGTCTCTTATGCACTTCAATATTACAAGATTGGTGGAAAAATCAAGAATATTCAAAATAACTCTAAAACTATTGATTTTTAATATAAAAATTCCCCAACTATAAGGAAGGCCCTGGAATTACCTACTTAAAGAAAGCTTAAATGTTTTGATCGAATAAAAAACTAAGTTGTTACCGGCTCTTCTGTAGCCAACATATATGGTAAACATAAACATTTAAAAAAAATCACAAAACATGATCCGATAGAAAAGTGTAATTTAAATGTTGTCTCGTGCACTTCAATACTACCAAATTGCCGGACACACTACACAAACATTCAAAATAACTCTAAAAATATCGATTTTTCATATAAAAATTCCTTATGTAAACGAAGTCCCTGGAATAACCTACTTAAAAAGAGAATACATGTTACGATCGGATAAAACATTTAGCTTCACTGGCTCTTCCGTAGTCAACATACATGGTAAAATGGAGGGCTCGGATTTACGTACATAAAAAAATTCACAAGACTCGAAAATATAAAAGATTATATGGTGTCTTGTGCAGTCCCACAAATATCCAGACACATCACAAATATTCAAAATAACTCTAAAAATATCAATTTTCCAAGTAATGGAAGGACTTAGAATTACCCACTAAATGAGATATCATAAGTTACAATCGGATAAAAAAATTTGCTTTTATGGGTTTTTATGTAATCCACATATATAATAAGAGGAAGGGCTCGGATTTACATACATTAAAAAAGTTCACAAGACCCGAAAAGATAGGAGATTAGATGGTCTCTTATGCACTTCAATATTACAAGATTGGTGGAAAAATCACGAATATTCAAAATAACTCTTAAACTATTTATTTTTATATAAAAATTCCCCAACTATAAGGAAGGCCCTGGGAATTACCTACTTAAAGAAAGCTTAAATGTTTTGATCGAATAAAAAACTAAGTTGTTACCGGCTCTTCTGTAGCCAACATATATGGTAAACATAACATTAAAAAAAATCACAAAACATGATCCGATAGAAAAGTGTAATTTAAATGTTGTCTCGTGCACTTCAATACTACCAAATTGCCGGACACACTACACAAACATTCAAAATAACTCTAAAAATATCGATTTTTTATATAAAAATTCCTTATGTAAAACGAAGTCCCTGGAATAACCTACTTAAAAAGAGATTACATGTTACGATCGGATAAAAATTTAGCTTCACTGGCTCTTTCCGTAGTCAACATACATGGTAAAATGGAGGGCTCGGATTTACGTACATAAAAAAATTCACAAGACTCGAAATATAAAAGATTATATGGTGTCTTGTGCAGTCCCACAAAATTGCCAGACACATCACAAATATTCAAAATAACTCTAAAAAATATCAATTTTTCATATAAAAATTTCCCAAGTAAAGGGAAGGCCTTAGAATTACCACTAAATGAGATTTCACATGTTACGATCGGATAAAAAAATTTACACTTAAGAAAGCTTAAATGTTTGATCGAATAAAAAACTAAGTTGTTACGGCTCTTCTGTAGCCAACATATATGGTAAACATAAATTTAAAAAAAATAAAACATGATCCGATAGAAAAGTGTAATTTAAATGTTGTCTGTGCACTTCAATACTACCAAATTGCGACACACTACACAAACATTCAAAATAACTCTAAAAATATTGATTTTTTATGTAAAAATTCCTTATGTAAAACGAAGACCCTGGAATAACCTACTTAAAAAGAGATTACATGTTACGATCGGATAAAAAATTTAGCTTCACTGGTTCTTCCGTATTCAACATACATGGTAAAATGGAGGGCTCGGATTTACGTACATAAAAAAATTCACAAGACTCGATAATATAAAAGATTATATGGTGTCTTGTGCAGTCCCACAAAATTGCCAGACACATCACAAATATTCAAAATAACTCTAAAAATATCAATTTTTCATATAAAAATTTCCCAAGTAATGGGAAGGCCTTAGAATTACCCAATAAAAGAGATTTCACATATCCGATCGGATAAAAAATTTAGCTTTTATGGGTTTTTATGTAATCCACATATATAATAAAAGGAAGGGCTCGGATTTACATACATTAAAAAAGTTCACAAGACCCGAGAAGATAGGAGATTAGATGGTCTCTTATGCACTTCAATACTAAAGATTGGTGGAAAAATCACGAATATTCAAAATAACTCTAAAACTATTGATATTTCATTAAAAATTCCCCAACTATAAGGAAGGCCCTGGAATTACCTACTTAAAGAAAGCTTAAATGTTTTGATCAATAAAAAACTAAGTTGTTACCGGCTCTTCTGTAGCCAACATATATGGTAAACATAAACATTAAAAAAAAATCACAAAACATGATCCAATAGAAAAGTGTTATTTAAATGTTGTCTCGTGCACTTCAATACTACCAAATTAACAGACACACTACACAAACATTCAAAATAACTCTAAAAATATCGATTTTTCATATAAAAATTCCTTATGAAAACGAAGTCCCTGGAATAACCTACTTAAAAAGAGATTACATGTTACGATCGGATAAAAAATTTAGCTTCACTGGTTCTTCCGTAGTCAACATACATGGTAAAATGAAGGGCTCGGATTTACGTACATAAAAAAATTCACAAGACTCGATAATATAAAAGATTATATGGTGTCTTGTGCAGTCCCACAAAATTGCCAGACACATCACAAATATTCAAAATAACTCTAAAAATATCAATTTTTCATATAAAAATTTCCCAAGTAATGGGAAGGCCTTAGAATTACCCATAAATGAGATCTCACATTGTTACGATCGGATAAAAAATTTAGCTTTTTTGGGTTTTTATGTAATCCACATATAAATAAAAGGAAGGGCTCGGATTTACATACATTAAAAAAGTTCACAAGACCCGAAAAGATAGGAGATTAGATGGTCTCTTATGCACTTCAATATTACAAGATTGGTGGAAAAATCACGAATATTCAAAATAACTCTAAACTATTGATTTTTAATATAAAAATTCCCCAACTATAAGGAAGGCCCTGGAATTACCTACTTAAAGAAAGCTTAAATGTTTTGATCGAATAAAAAACTAAGTTGTTACCGGCTCTTCTGTAGCCAACATATATGGTAAACATAAACATTTAAAAAAATATCACAAAACATGATCGATAGAAAAGTGTAATTTAAATGTTGTCTCGTGCACTTCAATACTACCAAATTGCCGACACACTACACAAACATTCAAAATAACTCTAAAAATATCGATTTTTCATATAAAAATTCCTTATGAAAACGAAGTCCCTGGAATAACCTACTTAAAAAGAGATTACATGTTACGATCTATAAAAAATTTAGCTACACTGGCTCTTCCGTAGTCAACATACATGGTAAAATGAGGGCTCGGATTTACGTACATAAAAAAATTCACAAGACTCGATAATATAAAAGATTATATGGTGTCTTGTGCAGTCCCACAAAATTGCCAGACACATCATCAAATATTCAAAATAACTCTAAAAATATCAATTTTTCATATAAAAAATTTCCCAAGTAAAGGGAAGGCCTTAGAATTACCCAATAATGAGATCTCACATGTTACGATCGATAAAAAATTTAGCTTTTTTGGTTTTTATGTAATCCACATATATAATAAAAGGAAGGGCTCGGATTTCATACATTAAAAAAGTTCACAAGACCCGAAAAGATAGGAGATTAGATGGTCTCTTATGCACTTCAATATTACAAGATTGGTGGAAAAATCACGAATATTCAAAATAACTCTAAAACTATTGATTTTTAATATAAAAATTCCCCCAACTATAAGGAAGGCCCTGGAATTACCTACTTAAAGAAAGCTTAAATGTTTTGATCGAATAAAAAACTAAGTTGTTACCGGCTCTTCTGTAGCCAACATATATGGTAAACATAAACATTAAAAAAAATCACAAAACATGATCCGATAGAAAAGTGTATTTAAATGTTGTCTCGTGCACTTCAATACTACCAAATTGCCGACACACTACACAAACATTCAAAATAACTCTAAAAATATCGATTTTTCATATAAAAATTCCTTATGTAAAACGAAGTCCCTGGAATAACCTACTTAAAAAGAGATTACATGTTACGATCGGATAAAAAATTTAGCTTCACTGGCTCTTCCGTAGTCAACATACATGGTAAAATGAAGGGCTCGGATTTACGTACATAAAAAAATTCACAAGACTCGATAATATAAAAGATTATATGGTGTCTTGTGCAGTCCCACAAAATTGCCAGACACATCAAAATATTCAAATAACTCTAAAAATACAATTTTTCATATAAAAATTTCCAAGAATGGAAGGCCTTAGAATTACCCCTAAATGAGATCTCACATGTTACGATCGGATAAAAAATTTAGCTTTTTTTGGGTTTTTATGTAATCCACATATAATAAAAAGGAAGGGTCGGATTTTCATACATTAAAAAAGTTCACAAGAACCGAAAAGATAGAGATTAGTGGTCTCTTATGCACTCAATATTACAAGATTGGTGGAAAATCACGAATATTCAAAATAACTCTAAAACTATTGATTTTTAATAAAAATTCCCCAACTATAAGGAAGGCCCTGGAATTACCTACTTAAAGAAAGCTTAAATGTTTTGATCGAATAAAAAACTAAGTTGTTACGGCTCTTCTGTAGCCAACATATATGGTAAACATAAACAATTAAAAAAAATCACAAAAATGATCCGATAGAAAAGTGTATTAAAATGTTGTCTCGTGCACTTCAATACTACCAAATTGCCGGACACACTACACAAACATTCAAATAACTCTAAAAATATCGATTTTTTCATATAAAAATTCCTTATGAAAACGAAGTCCCTGGAATAACCTACTTAAAAAGAGATTACATGTTACGATCATAAAAAATTTAGCTTCACGGCTCTTCCGTAGTCAACATACATGGTAAAATGAAGGGCTCGGATTTACGTACATAAAAAAATTCACAAGACTCGATTATATAAAGATTATATGGTGTCTTGTGCAGTCCCACAAAATTGCCAGACACATCATAAATATTCAAAATAACTCTAAAAAATCAATTTTTCATATAAAAATTTCCCAAGTAATGGGAAGGCCTTAGAATTACCAATAATGAGATTCACATTTACGATCGGATAAAAAATTTAGCTTTTATGGTTTTTATGTAATCCACATATATAATAAAAGGAAGGGCTCGGATTTACATACATTAAAAAAGTTCACAAGACCCGAAAAGATAGGAGATTAGATGGTCTCTTATGCACTTCAATATACAAGATTGGTGGAAAAATCAAGAATATTCAAAATAACTCTAAAACATTGATTTTTTATATAAAAATTCCCCAACTATAAGGAAGGCCTGGAATTACCTACTTAAAGAAAGCTTAAATGTTTTGATCGAATAAAAAACTAAGTTGTTACCGGCTCTTCTGTAGCCAACATATATGGTAAACATAAACATTAAAAAAAATCACAAAACATGATCCGATAGAAAAGTGTAATTTAAATGTTGTCTCGTGCACTTCAATACTACCAAATTGCCGGACACACTACACAAACATTCAAAATAACTCTAAAAATATCGATTTTTCATATAAAAATTCCTTATGTAAAACGAAGTCCCTGGAATAACCTACTTAAAAAGAGATACATTTTACGATCGGATAAAAAATTTAGCTTAAAAAAAAAAAAAAAAAAAAAAAAAAAAAAAAAATGGATGTTCCATAAATACATGTAAATAAGGGATGAATTTCTTTATTAAATTTAAAATCATAATATAAAAGATAATGGTGTATTTCAATCAAAAATTCAGACATACAAAATAAATATTAAAATTAATTTCTAATCTAAGGGAAGCTTGAATTCCCATAAATGCATATCTAAATTTACAAGATGAAAAATATCTTATTAATTATTTAAACATTTTAATAAAAGGAAAGGGCTCGATTACATACTTAAAAAGGTCACAACTAAAAGATAGAAATGATTGGTCATAAAAACACTCAATATTAACGCTGTGAAATCACAATATGAAAAAACTTAAAATTATAAAAATTTTCACAAAATATTCAAAAAGTGAATAAAGGATTTACCTACTATAAAACTCAAATTTGATCAATAAAAAAACTAAATATACCGGCTTTCTAAGCAATATATTTAAAATTCCATAAAAAAATATACCCGGATCATAAAAATGTAATTAAATTGTTATCTGTGATTCAATACTAACATTGCCGCACCTACACAAACATTCAAAATAACTCAAAAATATCGTTTTTAATTAAAAAATTCCTTTTTAAAAGATAGCCCTTGGAATAACCTATTAAAAAATTACATGTTACATATAATAAAAATTAGTTTCAAATGGTCTTCCGTATCAAATACATGGTAAAATGGAAGG
The DNA here is from genome assembly GCA_039000515.1 of Timema cristinae. Classification (NCBI taxonomy): domain Eukaryota; kingdom Metazoa; phylum Arthropoda; class Insecta; order Phasmatodea; family Timematidae; genus Timema; species Timema cristinae. The sequence goes on along the minus strand of JBCFYV010001863.1, from coordinate 753 downwards.
GCTCGGATTTACGTACATAAAAAAATTCACAAACATCGATAAAAAAATTTATGGTGTTTGTGCAAGTCCCAAAAATTAAAGGAAACACAAATATTCAAAATAACTCAAAATATCAAATTTTCATATAAAAAATTTCCCAAGTTAGGCCTTAGAATTACCAATAAGAGATTTCACAATTAGATCGATAAAAAATTAAGCTTTTTTTTTCATTAACAAATTCCAAAAAAAGGGAAAGGGGCTCGGATTACCTACATTAAAAAGTTCACAAGTCGAAAGATAGAGATAAGTTGGTCCTTTGCACTTCAAATTACAGATGGTGAAAAACAGAAAATTCAAAATACTATAAAACTATATTTTAATATAAAAATTCCAACTATTAAAGGCCTGAATTACTACTAAAAAAAGCTTAAAGTTTTGATGAATAAAAAACTAGTTGTACGCTCTTCTGTAGCAACAATATGGTAAACATAAACATTTAAAAAAAATCACAAAACATATCGTAGAAAAGTGTAATTAAATGTGTCCGTGCACTTCAATACTACAAAATTGCCGGCACTACACAAACATTCAAATAACTCTAAAAATATCATTTTTCATATTAAAAATTCCTATGAATACGACATCCTGGAATAAATACTTAAAAAAGTTTACATTTTAAAGATCGATAAAAAATTTGCCTTAATGGCTCTCGTATTCAACATTACATGGTAAAATGGTGAGTCGGATTTACGTACATAATATAAAAAGTCAATT
>JBCFYV010001862.1:0-44353 GCA_039000515.1 Timema cristinae | reverse complement strand
ACACCTTTTCTTTATAAAAAATACCGTTGAAAAATTTTCCCTTTATTTTATGGATATAAAAATTTGAATGTGTGTGACAGGTTTCTGAGGCAACAAAGAAAAGGTAAACCCGGGCCCAGCCCTAAACCTTCCAGGGGAAAGCGCCAGCGAAGGCACCCCACCGTCCCCGGCGCCGCCCACCACCACTGATGATGAGAGAGCGTTTGGGACGACAGGTTAGTTTCATTTAGATGAAGGGGGATACATTAAAAAACGATTCATAATTTGTTAACCCTTTTCACTTGAAATAGATCGAAGGCCTCGGGTGATATATACCCCTACCTACAACACCTATCGTTGGCAAAGGGACAGTAAAATGTAGTAAAAAAAGGGCGAAATTTTGGGGCATCTATCTTTAATCGTTCCCTCCCCCCTTACGTTTTCCATTGTTTCTTCTTGACCCAAACGCTCCGCTGCCCTTTTAAATTTGACCTATTTTTTTTTATTATAATACTTTTCACTTTCACGTCTAGTGGCGGTTTTTTTTGTTTAAAAACCGTGAGAAATTTTTTGTTTTTCATATTTTTTTTAGTTTTTTTACTAATAAATTTTAGTAAATATTTTTTTAAAACTCTTTAGCCAGCTAAAAAAAAGCATTAACAATAATTTTCTCCCCTTGCGAGATATGGGTTTTTAATAGTCTCGCAGTAACCCCCTGCTTGTTGTAAGACAAAGGGGAGGCTTCTTTATAGGACGTAACTCGTTCTCGAAAAGCTATCCTATAATTTTCCTATCATCTCCTTTTATTCTTCCATCTTTTTCTCTCTCCTTTCTTATTTCTACTTATCTCTCTTCGTTCTACTTTCTTTCTTTTCCCCCGTCCCTTTCCTTCCACAGCCGTTCATTCCTGTGCAAGAACCTTATGGCTCCTCCGTTGACACAACCTCTCAGATCAAACGTCTTTCCTCGGGCAAAGATTCGATACCAGTGCATTTGAACTCCTTCATGAAAGTTCATTGGTTGTAATTTCTTAGTAGAAGGGCCATAGGGATGACAATAACCGGGTACCCTACTTTGAGAAAAGATCGGTTGAGTTCATGATTGCACGAACGTAAAATTGGCACTTTCCTGCACCCACTTGCTGCGATGACCTCTCTCCTGGCGATGCCCCATGCGAAGGTTGTCATGTCTAGCGTTGTGTGGGATTTCCCGTCGGGAGGTTCAACAGGGCTACATGAAGTACCAACTTGGATCACCCTGGGTCTACTATCCGAGTATTGTGCAGGTTGTCCCCCAAAAAGGCATATCCACCTTCATTGTCGCAGCTGACACCTTAGTGTCCGCTAGTAGCGTACTGCCAAATTCTGCTGGCAACTCACTGCCCGGCCCCTCGCAGGGTCGTAATATTGATAAAGAGGCGGAATTGGGTAAGGCTGTTCAGTCCTTTAATGGAAAGATCCAGGAAGTGGTGAGGCCCCGGCCCCGCTTCCTGGTAATGTCTCGTTTGGACGATGGTGAGAATATGAAACGGGTGAGCCCATTTATCCTCGAAAGAGCGATAAATGGTGCAGCCGAGTCAAGTGTCGCTATAAGAAAACTGCGTGACGGCACCATTCTCATTCAGACAACGTCCGACATCCAATCAGGCAACAGCTTGGCTCTTAAAGAAATACCGTTGAGCAATACTTCTCGTATACAGGTGAAGGTGGAACCCCACAGGTTCCTCAATATTTGCAAGGGAGTGGTCACTTGCTATGACCTCGACTATGTGACCATTGTGGAAATCTATGAGGAGCTTTTCCCTCAGAATGTCACCGAAGTATATCGTATAGTAGTGAAAAAGGATGGCAGTGAAAGAAAGACTGACACATATATCCTTACCTTTGCGACTCCAACCCTTCCAAAGGAGGTCCGAGCGGGTTTCCACGTGCTCAGGGTCCGGCCGTATGTCCCTAACCCTCGGTGCTGTTTTCAGGCCCAGGAATTTGGGCATACTAAGCTTCGATACCGCGGTAAGCCAAACTGTGCAGACTGCGGACAGGAGTCTCACGATACACCGTGTGAGTATCCTAAGTTCTGCGTTAATGGAAGGGCTCACACTCTACTTGGTCTCGGGCCTGTCCGAAATGGAAGGTGGAGAAAAAAGTGCTGGAAATAAAAACTGAAAAGAAGATCCCATACAATCAAGCACGCAAAGATTACGTATCTATTCAAGCCCCTGTATTTCAGACCTCTTACAGTCATTGTTAGTCAGAACATCAACTGCCATTGCGCACAAGACATTATTAACCCCTTAAGAAATTGAAAATAAATCTTGGAAGAAAGTTGGGATAATAGATTTATACCTCAGCGAGCCAAAAAAAAAGTCAAGTTACTAAAGGAAGCGGGAAGCATTAATAATGATAGAGTTATGAAATAATTTACCTATTTTAATAATCAATATGTTTCATACATTAATCAATGGGAAAATAGTTTCGGGGGAGCAGACTCTTTTGTATGGATATAAAACAGTGAAATTATATTGCTCGAAATTAAATATCATCAGAAAAAAATTAATGAAACACTATGAACTATTTGATGAAGTGGTGGTTGCCAAGGCATTTTGGTTTTCAAATTGTGACACTTTCAAAACAAAAACTTAAATTGTGAAGAAAAGTGGGTTCAACTTTTCAATCGCTTCAAAGAACAGAACCTGTCTGTTTCTAACCTCTGCCGAGTTGTGGAGTGCATTATCTGCCAACAGGCACTTCCGCTCCTGTTGAAAGGGTGTTCTCACTGATGAACAATGTATGGTCTCAAGAAAGAGGATGAATGGCAGAATCAACAGTGAAATGTCTAATGTACTGCAAAATAAAGATTGAAATAAGTTGCACTGAGTTCTATGAATAGATAAAGAATAACAAAGCATTTAAAAAAAAAGGTTCGGAACTCCGCGCGGACTTTCTCGCTCTATTGTTTAAAATGGAGATATTTACCCAAAACTCGTAATATATGTGAAACGAAATAATATATACTAGCAAAACCAAGCATATATTGCACTATAAATAAGTAAAACATTTTTTGAGTCCCGCTTTTAAATTTTATAATTTTATTTTTAAAGAACTAATGTCCTCATTTGTATGTTTGGACCGATAAAAAAAGATCAATATTGGGTCCACAAGGATCAACACTTCGTATTCAAATTTCGACTCTCGGTTAAAATTTTCGACAATTTATTAGGTGTTGCACATCTTCATTTAATCGCATTGTTATTAAATTCCTCATTTATAAATTTTGACCAATAAAAAATGTTAACATTGACTATTGAGTATAAAATGAAGGAGATAGATCATTGTTGTACAAACATTTTTTCTAAGAGGTTTAAGGAAAAATAAAAAACTTTTTCAGATACTTACTTATATTTAATTAGTAATTACACTATCACATTGGAGAATTATTGCGTTAAAACTTAATTATTATTTCTTTGCAACTAAATCTCACAAAGATGTATTAATATATTTGCCAATATCTCAGAAACTATTGGTTTTGTAAAAATATATTTAACAATAGAGTTTTTTATTTTTAATAGTACTATAATTTTTCAATGAAATTTATGTAGTATCTCAAATAGTTGCGGAGATACGGAAATTGCTACCTCTGTAAAGTACCCTTAAAGTCAATTTCATAGGAAAATGGAAATAGCCATTTTATTTATAATCTTAATAAACGCCCAGATACGAATTTTTAATCAAAATCGTTGAGCTGATTTTGATAAATCGACTTTTTCTCTTTTTGCCCATCAGTAAATTACCCTCAATTTTAGGGTTGGACATCCAATTCCAAAAACCACTTGGGGCAACCCTATGAAAACCCTAGATACCAAGTTTTAGCCCGATCGGCAAAATAGTTTAGGCTCTAGTTGGAGATACAAACAGACAGATAGAAAGTCAAAAACCACGTTTTTGGATTCGAGAGGCTTATGAAACGTCAATATTCATCAAAATCTTGAATTTGATTTTTTTACGATCACAATACTTTGTCTACCTATAAGATAGCGAGAAAGTAAAAAAAAAGTTCACACATATAATTAGTGTGTTTAGCAGTAGACTTTAGGCTAAGAGATTTAACAAACTTATAGTATATTATGTTTTATAACTTCATCTTTTTATTCATACTTTTATTTGTAATGCATTCAAGTATAGTTCTATCAGTGAGTTTGGCTTAGGTTTTCATCTAAATAAATTATCAAAATTAGCTTTTAAATGGGAATTAATTTTCAGAACCCCCCTGCGGAATGGGGCTTAGTATAATCCCGCAGTAACCCCTGCTTGTCGTAAAAGGCGACTAAAAGGGGAGGCTTCTGTTTAGGACGTACCTCGTGCAGGACAAACATTTCCTATATCTTTCCTTTCTCATACCTTTTTTCCTCCTTTATTTCTCTCCTTCCTTCTTCTCCCTTCTATTACTTTTTTACTTTTTTCTTCTTTCCCACCTACCGCTCATCCGGCACGGAAGCCTTTGGCCTCTCCGTTGACGACCTTGGCTACTAACCCGGCTCTTCTCGGACAATTACTGGATACCATTGCAATTGAGCTCCTGAATGAAATTGCGCCGGTTGTAATATCTTGGTAGAAGGGCCTTAGGGATGACAATAACCGGGTACCCTACTCTGAGAAAAGATCGGTTGCGTTCATGAGGGACCGGACGTAAAATTGGCACTTTCCTGCACCCACTTGCTGCGACGACCTCTCTCCTGGTGATGCCCCATGCGAAGATTGTAACGTCGTGTGGGGTTTCCCGTCGGGAGGGTTAACAGGGCCACATGTCGTAGAACCAACTTGGGTCACCCTGGGTCTACGATCCGAGTATTGTGCAGGTTTTCCCCCAAAAAGGCATGGCCACCGCCAATGTCGCAGCTGACACCGTACTGTCAAATTCTGCAGGCAATTCACTTCCCGGCCCCTCACAGCGTCGTAATTTTGATAAGTGGCGGAAACGGGTAAGGCCGTCCAGCCCTTTAGTTGAACAAATCCAGGAAGTGGTGAGGCCCCAGCACCACTTCCTGGTAATGTCTCGAATATACGAAAATGAGAACCTCAGGCGTGTCAGCCCATTTGTCCTCGAAAGAGTGATAAGTGGAGCTACCGATTCTGGGGTTTCAATTAGAAAACTGCGCGATGGCACAATAATGATCCAGACTAAAAATGACCTTCAGACAGCGAAAATAATGGCAATAACTATTATACCGTTGAGCCCCTCTAATCATTTAAAGGTGAAGGTGGAACCGCACAGGTTCCTCAATGTTTGCAAGGGAGTGGTGACTTGCTATGACCTCCACTTCGTAAGCATTGAGGACATCTATGAGAAACTTTCCCCTCAACATGTGATTGAAGTATATAGGATCACCACCAAAAGGAATGATGTAGTGAAGAAAACCGATATTTATATTCTGACATTTGCCACTCCTTCCCTACCAAAGGAGGTCCGAGCAGGCTTCCACGTTCTCAGGGTCCGGCCGTATGTTTCCAATTTGGGCATACGAAGCTGCGATGCCGTGGTAACCCAACCTGTGCAGATGGTGGACAGGACGCTCACTAACAACAATGCGAGTCTCCTAAATACTGCATAAATTGCAAGGGTCCTCATTCTGCCTGGCCTCGGACTTGTCCAAACTGGAAATTAGAGAAAAAAAGTCCTGGAGATCCAAACAGATAGGAAGTTCCCTTATGCCCAGGCACGCAAAGAGTATACTTCACTGCAAGCTCCGATATTTCAAAGCTCCTACAGCCAAATTGTCAGCCAAAATATAAATTGCCCTAACTGCCATTGCACAGTTAATATTGCAAAGACGCTTACACGACCTGTACCACTCGTCTCTTTTCGAGACTCACAAAAACAACCAGCACCAACTATGGTGGTGCCAAAAGTTGTACAAGTGGCGACCCTAACGGAAGTCACCTCCACCACCTGTACCCCCGAGGATACCCCCTCGGGAACCCCCCTATTCCACCCAGTGGAATCTTCCCGAGTTTAGCTTGGGGTACTAAAACACGGGTGGCCGTTGTTGAGCCACTCACACTCGCTTCTGGGCCCCCGGAGGTTGGGGTAAGTCGCGGAACAGGTGAGGCCACCAAGGCGATTCCCACTGGTCCTTTATGTAAGGACCAGCGTGGGACCGCCGACAAAATTACAATAAGGAAAGCGTCGAAGGCCTTAACAAAGCCTTCACCTAAGGGTCCTACATTCCAGTCTATCAGAGACAAACCGAAGCCTCTCCTGAAGCGGGAAGTCCAGGCTGGGAAAGGCAAGAGGACCTAAAAAAGGTCCTCAACAAATTTTTATTCTTAAAGGATAGTGATATGGATTGCGAGGATAACTAAATTTTATATTAATAAAGTATGTCGCTACTACAATGGAATTGTAGGGGTTTCTTTGCACGTGTATATGAAATTAAACGACTAATTTCTTCCCTGCATCCTCCCATCTTGTGTTTGCAGGAAACCCACTTCCGCCCAACTGACAACCCGATGCTTCGTGGGTACGATGTATATCGTACCGACAAGCCACTCTTTGATCGGGCTAGCGGAGGTGTGGCTATATTTGCACGTAGCAACATATATCATAAGTTTATAAATATTGTCTCTGATCTCAAAGTGATTGCTGTCAGAGCCTCCCTTCCTATGGAGGTAACCGTATGCTGTATTTACCTCCCACCAGGTGAACGTGTTTCCAAGAGGACTCTAGAGGCCCTCTTTATACAACTTCCCGCCCCCTATATCATCTTGGGGGACTTTAACGCGCATAACCTGGTGTGGGGGTCTAATTTTACAGACACCCGCGGGAGGATGGTAGAGGATATTCTCGTCTCGGGAAACCTGGTGTTATTGAACACCGGGACCCAGACACACTTCTCCACCTTTAATGGTGTATCCTCTGCCATCGACTTAGCCCTATGTAGCCCCGGGATTGCTGCTCACTTCCTTTGGGAGGTTCACTCGGACCTATGTGGCAGCGATCACTTTCCCATTCTGCTTTCACAAATTCAAGATCCCCCCAGTACAGCACGGTTCCCCCAATGGGTTCTTAAACGTGCTAACTGGGATAGATTCCACGAGCTCGCCGTATGTGCTTTTGTTGTGGAAGTATCCAATTTCAAATTTGGTTTACATGAAGAAACCAGTATTTTTACGGCTGAATTATATGCCATTTTTAAATCTCTGGGTTTTGTATACCGAAGTAGTCACCGTTCTGTCCTCATCTGCACGGATTCCATGAATGCTCTGTTGGCATTGTCCACTCTCTACTCCTGGAATCGCCTCGTGACAATGATACATGAACAAATTTTAAAAATTGATTCATTAAGCACCCGGCTCGCCTTTTGCTGGATTCCTGGTCACGCCGGTCTTCCAGGAAATGAACTGGCGGACCAGGCAGCCAAGGAGGCAGCACGCCTGCCTTCGTAGGCGAATCTGGGTGACATGTTTTTAGATCTAAAGGGTTGTTTTCGTCGTGGGGTCTACGCACCTGGCACGAGCAGTGGGTCTCGAGCCCTTCTCAGAACAAGCTGCGGTCCATCAGGGACGGTGTGTCGCTGTGGCTCTCTTCTATACGAAAGTCTAGAAGAGAGGAGGTTATCGTGACGAGACTCCGCGTCGGGCATACATTTCTAACCCACGGTTTTTTACTAAGAGGGGATCCACCTCCAGTGTGTGAACTTTGCGATGCTCCCCTTAGTGTGCACCACATTTTGGTGGAGTTACGCAAGTATCTCCTTATTCGCCTGGCCCTTGATTTTAAAGGTGTCATTCGTTTTTTATTACGCGACAGCGCTGATGGAGTTATTTGTTTACTCCATTTTATACGCCAGTAGAATCTTTTTAGTGCCATTTGAGTCACTCAAATGGATTTATCTCATATTGAGATCTCTTTTAACATATTAATATACTTTAATGTGTTGTTTTGTCTTTTTAACCATTTTAGTACACTTTTAACATATTAGTCTTGCTTTTTTAAAACTAATATGTTGTTTTAATATGTTTGTTTTTTCTTTTTATTGGCGTGATACACCTGCATTTTTTTTAGCAGGTGTTTCACTAAATATTTACACTGAGCCCATATGAGTACCCCTATGGAGTGTCCCAAATGGGTATCATTCTCATATTTAGATATGTTTCTTTTATATTTTATTTTTACATTGTGTCTTCAGCTTTCTATAGAAACAGGTGAATATTTTGACTATCTCCCATGGAGCTTTTACTATGTATTGATATTATGTTAAGGCCCTAATGACCTCAGTGTGTCGATGGGTCTCTAAACACCAATAATAATAATAATTATTATTATTATTATTATTTTCAGAAATTTGTATCCCTAATTACATTATAAGCATCATTTGAATTGTAAATGGATGGGAGTGGGGGAAACCCATAAAAATATGATCAAGCTAATTTGCTCTTTTACTCAAGCTGGGGTACTGGTTTATGATTTTATTCTAGAAAAACACTAACATTGTCCCGGTTTGAGAGGAAAATATTATGGTAAGCCTACATCTAACTCATATCTAAGTATTATTTAGCCCATATAATATTAAGTTTCACTTAGCCCACTACATATACGTATCATTTAGGCCATATCATCTTACGTACCGTTCAGCCCATAACAAATATGTATCATTTAACCCACAACATACACATCTCAATTAACTCCTACGTATCCTGTGATTCTTATTCTTATCTACGTCTCTTATAATCGTATCTTCGTGTCAACAGTGAGGTATTGTTATTTTTGAGGGTTATTGTGGGTCTGGACATCAAAGTGCGGGTCTAGTGCAAGTTGTTGGGAGCTCCGACCTGCCGGTGCAAAGTGCCGAGGCATTCATGCGCGGGAAGCCGGTGGATAAATATAGTTCCTGGATGTAGGCCATCAGGCGAGATAGATATAACGACAGGTGGAGTCTGTTTGTCTGTCTCCCTCACCCACTCCCTCAATGAAATCACGTGTTGGCTTTAGAGAGCCGGCCAGCCTCATCACAATCAAATCACAACATGCCAACCCTTGCTTACACTTGGATGAGAGCCTCTGTCGCGTCAGCCATAAAGGACGTTCGTTATCTTCTCTTTCGGGGTGACGGCATTGCTTTATTTATTTGTACTCATTTTTATGTTTACGTTTACTCTTCTCCTAACTTGCTGGTGTCAAAGTAATGTCAGCATCCGTGGATATGTAAACGTTACTATTTATTCAAGCTACCCTATATCACATAACACTAGTGGATCTCTGCAGAGATGGTTGTTATATAAATTGAGACCTCATGACTTTCTAGTTAAAGGTTTACTTGTCAAAGGCCTTCAACTTTCTATGTGTATCTCATCTCGAACAATTATGTGGGGGTGGAATAGAATATTTAATTTATTAGCAAATTAGATAAATACCTAAAGCAAATTTTCAAAGATAAAGAAGAGAAAACATCATACGAACAAACATTTTTTTAAATATATTTGTTGGAAAGGTTATATTTATAGAAAGTGCATCCGCGTTTGCATGGAGGGAGTATAAAACCAACTTGAAGAAAAAACTTCACTACACCCGACCGAGTTTCAAACCTCGATCTCCCCGTAATCGGTATTCTAGTTAACTACGTGATTTACGTTAGAGCATGCGGCTTGCGAGGCGGGTTAACCTACTGTCATGGGTTTGTTTGGCATAGACACATTTTTGTCGTATTTTTTCAATTTGTCGCACCATATCACTCGAGTAAGAACTGAGTTATTATTTTTAAGCAAAGAGAAATATTTTATTTGCGATGTACAATCGTACACATTAGAGCAGTCGTGTCAAACTTGCGTCCCGCGGGATGCATGTGGTCCGATTCGTGTTTCTGTGCGGCCCTAAGGACCTTTCTATGAACCAACAAACAATACGGCCCTATTCATATTTTTATAAACGTTGTAGGAATACAACAGTTGGGATTATGACGTTTGGAAATTGGTTGTTATTTGGTGATATTATCTATCAAGTGAGGTTGGTGTACCAAATTTTATTCATTACTCACCAAAGCTCGATTCCTTAAAATTGTTAAATTCGCTCACCATAATGTACAATATTTGTCAGCAAACAAGTGTTTTTTCGCTCATGAAAACGAACAAACATCAAAGCGATCCAATTAACCAATACGCATTTGTAATCTAATTTGAACGTGACTTCTACAAGAGATCTGAAACTATTCACACGCTTGATGCAAAAAAAAAAAAGTTTCAAATTTTGGGTAAAAAATAGGAAAGATAAGTCTTAGAATTTTATGTAATCTTAATTTTTTTTTATTAAGTATTTTAAAATTGAGATTTTTCAATTCACGATGGTGACAATATTGAACTTTCTGAAATTTGACCCCATCGTTATTTTAAACGTCCAATGTGGCCCTTATGGCAACACGAGTTTGACACGCCTGCATTATTAGTGCTTCCATAGTTATGTAAATAAAGAATGATTGTACAGATTAGCCAATGCGCACACAGCAGAAAATCTGGAATAAAACGCGCTAGCATGAAGCTCAGTACGAAAATAGACTTGATTCAAGTTGTACATTTTGAGGGGGAGGGGGGGACGTAACCGTCTTCGATAAAGAACTATTTATTTACAGAGAAACTTATTTAAAACTACTAGCAGTACCCAACGCTGCCCGGGTAACCACGCAATTGATTCAAACAAACAGAAAAAAATTAATTAATTTTATTTATGTCAAAGCTCCCCTGGGTCGCCCCCAGAGGTGGGTATTCTAGTCTGGTAGCGTAAAGCGTTTCTTGAAGAAAATTATTGACAGGATATATTACTATTACCAGACGTCCGGGCTTTATGGATTCTTTTAGCAATTTGCCTAACTAGGGTGAAAGGGTAGTTGTTGGTGGGAAGGGGGGTTAGGATTAGATCATACACTATAACCAATTAGACCCATACCCAGAAGGGGACCTCTGTCAACAATCCTCGTTCACTGTTCGTGCCGAAGGCTTCTTGTCCTCAGGATAACTCCTTCACGATCAGTGAACGTCACGTACCGCTGTCTCCCCAACCCCGGGACCTGAGATCCAACCCGGACTACTACGTGTTGTGACCACCTCCGAAGCTTGGAGGGAGACAACAGTTAATTGGGAAACACTCAACGTTTAATTACATCAGGAATGTTATTCAGGTTCCAAGGAAGATACTCTTAGGTTTCAACTTATTATAATTTAAGATCCATTACCTGTTGTTATAATTTCATGGTACTCACAATTATTGAAGTGTAGTAGATCAGAGAGACGTGGACCTTGTGAACATCTGAATAAGCGCAGGATCACACACTTACATGGCTTGAGGTCGATACTCGAGTCGAATGGCAACGCCCTAAAATTTTGGGTTTTTATAAAAGGCCTAAATTCTTAGGAAAATTAAATTTGACGCAATTCCCACGTGATTAAGTGAACTATGGTCGCATTAAACAAATACAGTGGGCGCGAGGTCCGTAATTAAATGTTTAGATGAACTTAAACAAATATAGGAAGAATACAGAATTGATATTATCCTGGCGTGGCGCCGAGATATTAACGCCAGACCGTCGCTGGGCGGTAATGATAAGATAATTAATAGGTACGTCTATATTCAGGATTAAAATTAAAAGGAGGTTCTTGGTTAACGTCTCAATGTCACATTTATTTCCACTAAGTTTAAAAAATCCAATAAAAAACTTAAAATTCCAGCTTTGAGGTTTACCTAACGTGATGCCGGGATCACGATCAACTTAATGGATTCCCCTACGAAACGGAGTTTATAATAGTGTCGTAAGAGGCGACTTAAAGGAGAAGCTTTTATGGAGGACGTACCAACTTCCTTCTTCTTCCTTCGCCGTCATATTTTGATATTTCTATGTTTTTAATGTTTTAATGACCTCACTGTGTTTACGAGCTTAAGATCATATTATTATTATTGATTCGTTTTGTACGCAAATCGAATCTTTTAAATTCCATATGAGTTCTCGCTTATAAAGTTTCTACTTTTATTATACTATTCCGCATTGAGATTAGTTTTAACACTTTTAGTATATTTTAATATGTTTGTATTGTCTATTTAATGATATACAGTTTTTTTAGCAGAGGTATTAATTACCTCTATTGTTTTCCCCACAGAGATGTTACTATTTAAAAAAAAAAGATTTATTGACCTGTATGTATCGACGCTCCTATAAACAATTATAATAATAACTTAACAGAAAGTAATGATTTTTCTTCTTGTTTTTAAATTGAAGTTATCGTGACATACTAACCTAACGTTGACTTGACATTCACTTAACATAACAGTTGTCTAGGGAAGAACTTTCAACCATCGTTACGTTAAGTGAAGTGTTCCATGTGCTCATACTAGCCAATCATGATATGAGCATCGTCAACAAACTTATTTAGTACTTGATTTGTTTGCACATTTGGTGGACTGATGATTTCTTATTTTCAGTAAAGTTCATTTGTCCGTGTAACCTTTTGGCCTCTTTCTACATTATTTTGTAGATCCAGTAAATTTCTTTTGTCAATCTTAACTTCTTTTCAATCTCATTTTAGTGAAGTTTGTTCTTGAATACTCTAAATTCATTTTATGTGTATTTCTCGAATTGTTACAATATGTTATGTGAATTCTGATCCCATACACTGTTCCTTTACGTTACATGAACATTAGGTTGATCGTGATCCCACCTTAAAGAAACAGTGTGAAATAGGAATTCACGTAACGTAACTTAAAAACTTAAAAATTCAAGCAAAACATAAACAATGAATATGAACTGTTTGAAAACATATAATTTACTAAAATGGAACTAAAGCATTTAGGGTTGACAACTTCAATAACATGCAATACAAATACAAGCTTACTATATCTACAAAATATACTTTAGAAACAAGCTACGACATTTTAGTGTTCGCAATATGCGGGTACATGGACTATATCAAAGAAGTCTTCTACATACCATAAACAAACAAATGAAGCACTAAATAACCGTGGTTGACGTTGTTCGCAACATGATTGGCTGGAACACGTAATACACTTAGCGTAACTGCTCTCTCCTGAGCAACTCTTTGATTAATTAAATATCTTGTGTTAAGTTAAGTGCATGGCTATAGCTTCCATTTAAAAACTCGAGTATAATCCTTACGTAACGAAACATGCACGTTCAGACGTTGATTTGATCTTCATCCCGTTATATGGAGAGCTAGTTAATAATTACATAAGAAATGATTATATAAGTTTAATATTAGCTTTAGCTTGTCGCATGACATTTATTGTATTGCATGAAGCGGTCATATACATAGTATTAACTAAATGTATTAGCAAATAATGCATGATTATAACCAGATTAATAAAATATCACTTAAACCGTTAAAGTGTAGGAATTAAAAATGATACATTAAACATCCAAATCCAATGCATAAGAGATTTCTTATAACTAGAAAAGGTATTTAAAATTTAAATAATGTATTTTATAAATATTATTTAATTGATGATTGCATTATTTGAACCAATGTTAAGTTGAGTTGTAAAATAAAGTTTTTAATCTATATATGGATAAAATATTGTCTGGTGTCTAATCCCTTTCTCCTTTACTGTTGACGATTGTCCCGACGCCCTAGACGACTAAAATCGAGTGTTTTCAATGAATCATCATATTCACTCTCGTGTAATCGTGTATGAGAGATTTTTTTCCTTGCTTGCGTTTCCAGGTCTCTCTGGGGCGGTCTGCCCCTAGCAGCACAGGCGCGTCGCCTCCAATCTCTCGACGCGCTGCTTCCAAGTGGACAAAGGTGAAGAAGGCCTTCCTGACGTCCGCCCCCGGTGTACGGCGGGAGGAAAGCAGTGGCTCCGCCCCTTCCAGCCCCAGCAAGCACACCAGCTTCATCTATGACGTCGGTCGGTAACTCTTTGAATCAAGGTTTCCCAAACTGTGGTACGCGTGTATCCAGGGATATGCGACGAGTCATTGAGCTTTGTTGATGAGCTTTGTTGATGATAAAACAATTTTAATGATAGTCTCCTAAAAGAAATTGGCGCAGATTTTTGGCGTGATGTCATGTACGTTATAAGCTTTTATTTACATGTCACCGCTTAGTTTATATTAGCACTAAATCGTAATCAAAATTTATAACTACAGGATGGCCCATAAGTAGTTATACAGTATAAATATGGCATTGGGCAATGGAACAAAAGTATGTACAGTAGGCCCGTGGCTTCTTTGGTGCTGACTGACAGCTCACAGCTGACTTATGACAGTCAACATTTAGGTATATAACTAAATTTTAACCGTTAGAAGTGACAGCTGTTAAACACATGTTTTTTGCAGATCATATGGTTTGGCGTAGGGATACATAATTTGGTCTGGTAACTTCTCAAAGCCGCCAGCTCTCAGCTGTGAGCTGTCAGCACCAAAGAAGCCATGGGGATACTGTATACAGTACAAATGGTATATATTTACAGGTATTGACTCTCTTACACTGTTTAATCATATAAGTGCTTGAAATGTCGTCTTTCAACTTTCCAACATTCCTGGAACCTGTGCAGAACACTGTGACCCACAGCAAGACACAAATTCCGCTAATAATCAATGTCCTGAAATGCTTGTGAAAGGAACTCTTTTAATTCGTCATCTGTCTGGGGCTTCATCTTAAAAACCTTATCCTTCATTACGCCCCAAAAAATGAAATCCATGAGTGTGAGGTCGGGTGATCTTGGCGACCAATCGATGCTGTCAAGTAGCTTCATACCAACAAAGCAGAATGAGGTTTCCCCATCTTGTTGGAAGAACATTTCGGTGAAGTCAACCCTGCTTCTGAGTTGTGGCACCATTGTTTTGTAACCATCCCTACTATCACTAATTCATTTTAATATTTTAATGGAGAAGGCAGGTTTTGAAACTATAAGACTCACATACTTAACAAGATATCAGCCGCTTATTTCTTTTTTTATCTGGTTAGGTCATGGCTTCTGGTAGGGTTCATACAGTCCTTGAAAGACCTGGAATTTAATGTGTGTCTGTTCAAGGCCTGGAAAAGTCCTTAAATTGCTCTGGGCCTTGAAAAGTCCTGGAATTTCTTGGTTTCAATATTTTTGAAACGGTTCTGAAAAGTGGGGTGGTAAATATATAGTGCATCTTCTTTGATCAAGCGTTAGCTGTTGTCTCCTGTTTACTCTACTCCCGGCTGCTCTTGTTTAATTGGTTATTGCGTCATCAGCTCAGATATAGTTGCACCCATGGGATTGGATCTCTATAAGAGAAACAGTGTTAACTTCTCTGGCAAATGCATTGCATACTGTTGATGAAATACAATGTTATTTTCTTTAATTTTCTATATTTAAAAATTTCAATTCATATGCATTCACTTTTTTTTTTTTTTTTGTAAGTTGAATTAAAACTGTCATTTGTTATAATTCTTTTATGATATTTGACTACCTATCAACACTTTTAGTACTTAAAGTTACAGTTTTGCATTAAATTGCCTACCGATAACTAGTAGCTCATCTCCCCTCCACCTTAGCGCTCAATTTACTGTTATATCCATACTACCATATATACTGAATCTAGAATGACTACACTAACCAATAAATCAAGGAGAGTGAAGTAAGTGACAACAAAGTTTAATTAGTATTTTTATAGTCCTTCATGTTAATTAAATTTAGTGAAAAGTTATTTTCCATCTATTTAAAATTTTATATGGTTTATAATTTTTTTTATTGGCGTGTTTAACTTTAGGCATTACGAGAAATAACAGTTTTAGTCCTTAAAATGTCCTTGAAAAGTCCTTGAATTTATGTTTCATATGTCTGTAAGAAACCTGTTCTGGTTTAAATTTGGGAAACACTACACATGTATGTCATATATTAAGTAAGCCGTTGAGTAGTATCGACAAGATTTCTTGGCGGGTTCACTTTGTCATACTTTGATTGCAATATATTTACCATTATATAAATGAAATAAATGGCAGTGACGCTCTAGCGTTCTATCACTTTAGACTCGCCTCGCACTTCTTTGTCGTTGACAGGGAGGTCTAGGTTTGTGTACCAAGCGAACTCGTAACTATCTTCCTCCAAGTAATTCCTCTTCGAAAACAAAAGCCTTTATGTTTAATACACTTCAATATATAAACGGTCTTGTTAAAACTTATTTCACCGCGATTCTTATATCGCAACGTAAGTACCTATCCAAATACGAGTACTAATTAAAAATAATAATTTAATTTAGGGTTTTAAAATAATTTTATCTTATTAATAATTTCGTACATAAAAAACCTATAGCATTTTAGTTAAGTGGTAAACAAGGGTTATAATGTTTCTATAGTGGCTCATGATTGTTCTAACAAGCAACTGTAAGTAAATAATGGAGATGGAGAGTCGTTACGCCTCTGTGAACATTTCTGAATATCTCTTGAAGTTAACTTTTTTCAATTTTATTTAGTATACATTATGTATGGTTTTATTTAAATTAATTGATCGTCCTTTTACTTTAGAACATACAATTATATTCATGTGTTGGTATTCAGTTAATTAATACTTTTGCCCTATTATAATGTACACTATACTATATCTTTTACTAGCGTGGACCACACTTTCATTATCTTCAATGATTTGTGAAGCTTTGTTAAAATTACAAGAAACATAAGTGCAGATGCATATGTTACAGGAAAATTAGATTCTCCAGTAAGAGTCGACTCGGCCTAGGTAAAGTCGACTCTTACTGGTCTTTTTAGTAAAAGTTGATTAAAAGCGAAAACTGATGAATTTCGATCAACATTTACGAGTCGTATATATATATATATATATATATATATATATATATATATATATATATATATATATATATATATATATATATATAATATAATTAAATTATTAATTGTCAATTTTAAATATTTATTATTAATTTCTAATATCTAATGCTCTACAATAAATCTTATTCATCAATCTAAGATTCTTTTAGTTTAGATTTGATGACTATTAATGGTACTATTCAATTTTTTAATGATGCCAAAGAAGTATAACTTCTCACGTGCGTACATAAGTACACACACCCATTTTTTTTCATTTATCCTAACCTATTCACCTCAATACCTAGACTGTAACTTGGGGCGTCCTAACCTGCTCATTTTACAATTTATCCACTATCTATCTCTACTCCATTTTACATATAATACTAATTAATGATAAGGCACTTAACCTAACGTTCTTAGCTTCCCTACAGATCTTGTGTATCCTAATAGTTGGTCCGACCCGGGTATTTAATGCCCCCGGCACCCCCCGCCAATGCCTCGCCCCACGGCCGCCTGGGACCATGTTTTCAGAGCCGTGGCCCGAGGAGACAAACAACAACAACCCCATATTTGACCTAATTTGGTATTGTTCCAGCTTTTCATCATTTTAAGTCAGAGACTTCTCTAATGCAACCACCACCAAGGTGCCCAGACTGTAAAAGGGCCCAGGCTGAAATGGCTTGGGAGAACCCCCTTTATGCGTTTTCACCTGCATCCAGGAGTGGGAGGGCCCCCTGCTGTGGGTGTTCACGTGGGGGAGATGGAGTTTAGCCATAGCGGCCGGCCCAGCAGCCTAGGCCCGTTTTACCGAGCCCCAGCCACCGTGCCACCGCCACGTTGCCCAGTAGGGACCACGAGGAGGTATCCATCCCGAGTTATATCGCCTCCGTTTGAATATATAAATAAAATAAATATATCTCTTACTTATACAGGGTATCCATTAACCTTATTACCCATCATACACCAAGTGTCCTCCTTCTACATAGTACGGTTTCACCACTTACTCGCCCAGCTCCCTTGCTTCCACTCGTCCCTCTTCTCGCTCGCTCCAACACACACTCTCTTTAATCCTCCTTTGCTCCTCTCTCATTTTGCCAATTCTCGTGGCAGTATCTACAAACTTCCTGAAGAGCTCAGGGCTCCCAGTCATATCCTCCGGTCTCCACCTTCTTCCTGCCATCACCACCTCTCTGTACAGGTCCTGTCTTGCCTGTTCATATTTCTCGCACTCATACATCACATGTCTGGCATCATCAGCCTGGCCACACCTGTCACATTCCGGGTACTCTCCAATCCCGAAGGAGTGGAGTTTGGCAGCGAAATCTCCGTGTCCGCTCAGGAACTGGGTGGAGTAGTGGTTACCTATTATCTTTCTCCTTTTCAATCTTTCCGACACATCTCTATAGTATAAATACGCCATCCTTCCTTTCGTGGTGTTATCCCACACCATCTGCCACTTATTGACTGTCTCTTCTCTCCTCGTTATCCGGCTCTGTGCCCGGTTCACTCCATTCTCTTTATCTCCCCACAACAGTCTTCTCTCCTCTATGTACAAATCGATCGGTATAGCACCTGTGATCACCCTCACTGCTTCATGGGACATTGTCCTGTATCCTTTAGCCACTGTAAGCAATATTTTCCTTTGCGTACTCATTAGGGTCTGCCTACCCTTCCCTCTCAGAGCCTCCTCTCCCCATATTTCACATCCATAAGTTAGGATTGGCTCGATCATTCCCTTGTACAGTCTGAACATCGCCTCACAGGAATATCCATAATTTGCCTTCGCCAAATTCAGCAGCTTTGTGAAGATAATCTTTGCTTTCCCACATACCTCCTCTATGTGCTCTTTAAACTTCAATCTTTCACCGATCGTTACTCCAAAGTATTTAACCTTTCTGGCATACCTGATCCTTTCTCCTCTCATTCTCATTACTGGAAACCGTTCTCCGCCCAGTTTCCCTTTTAGAAGCATAATTACCGATTTTGCACTTGAGAACTCCAATTTGTTCTGCCGGCCCCATTCGTCCACTCTCGTTAGTGCATACTACGCTCTCCTCTCAATGCTTCTCCTTGTATCTGCCTTCAACAGTAGCAGTACATCATCTGCGTGTGCCAGAATCTTGCAGTTCCTTCCCAGATTCTTTCTCAAAAGCTTGTTCATTATAATATTCCATAACAGTGGGCCTAGGACTGATCCTTGTGGGCATCCTTTGGTCGACACCTTCACTTTCCTGACTCCTTCTAATTCGAAGGTCACAACTCTTCCTTCAAAATAGTTTTGTATCAGTCTCCATATATATTTTGGGCAACCCGCCTCCTTGAGCTCCCACAGTACCTGTGGCCACCATGTATTATCAAACGCGCCGGCTATGTCGAGGAACACCCCCAGGACATACTTGCACCTCGACTCCTTAACCTCTGTTTCCACCCTCATCAGGGCATATATTGTTCCTTTGCCCCTCACAAAGCCAAACTGTCTGTTGCTCATACAGACAATTTCATTAATATGCTGCCCTATTCTCTTTGCCAGCATCTTTTCACCAATTTTTCCCAGTAACGGCAGCAAAGTTACCGTTCTATACGACTTATCTTTGTCCTGTCCTTCTCGTTTTTCAGGAAGACATTCAAATTCCCTCTTTTCCATCTATCTGGGAATCTTCCCGTGTTAAGGGCTTTGTTCATTATCTCCTTGTATTCCTCGACACAACCTTCCAGCGCTCCTTTCACCAGCTCTGGTTGGATCCCGTCCAATCCTGGCGCCTTCCTATTCCTCAGACTTCTCCTTGCCATATTTACCTCACCGTTTGTGAACTCTGGGGATCTGTCCTCTCCATTCCATACTTGTGTCCCCCTCCTTATCCTCTCATGGTAGTTCTCGTCTGTGTCTCTACTATTGTCCGGAAGGAGCTCCCTTAGCATCATCTCTACTATTTCACTAATATCCATAGTATAGCTCCCATCGGATTTCTCCAAACTCGTCAGCGTTATTTCGCCTTTCATTCGGCCCATTAGCACCTTATAGACTTTACCCCAAGGGTTGTCCTTTTCCTCCGCCACCAGCTCTTCCCATTTCCTCCTCTTTTCCATCCGGACTCTCTTTACATATTCGTTTCTTGCTCTGGCGTACTCTTGGCTCAGTATCCGGACCCACATCTCATCAGCCTCACCTCTCTATACCCTTCTCCGTGCTTCATTAAGCTCTCGCCTCACTCTATTCTTTCTTAGCCTCATCTCCGTTAATTCCTCCGTCCACAAATTCCCACTATCCCTAGCTCAGTACCTTCTTTGAAGGCACTCCTATCCGGCTTCCACTATTGCCGATTCTAAGGCTTCCACCATTTCCTCGGCCTCCGCTCCGTTCGGCATTCTCTCCGCTATTTTTCTCTGGAGTGCCTCCCTGTACCGCGGCCAGTTTGCATTTCTAAACTTCATTTCTAAACTTCATTTCTATACTTGTATCTCACTTGGTTTTGTCTCTGCCCACCTTGGCCTTTCCTTCTCCATCTCCTTTGCACTACGAAGCCGATGAGCCTGTGGTCCGACTCTAATTCACCTTCCGAGACTTTCCAGTTCTTTGTCTCCTTCCACATATCTTCGGTCCCCAGAGTCACATCTATATTTGACTCCATATCTCTGGTGTTACAGAAGGTCCTGGGCTGTCCAGCTCTGTTAATTATCCTCAGTCCACTGGTTATGATACAAACCTCCAATACTTCTCCTCTCTCATTCAACATCTCATCCCACATCTGTGATCTCGCATTATCATCCATACAGATCACCGTCCTGGTTCCACCCAGGTTCCTGAGAGTCTCCTCCAGGTCCCCTATGTGCGTCTCGATTTCATCTCCACAGTTGAAGTAGCAGTTGATCACGTAGAAACCATCATCTCCGTTTCCTATCCAGAGCCACAACCCTGCTACTTCCCGTGAGATTGCCCACCATCATACATTCTGCCTTTCTCACTGCTATCTCACTCCAGATTTCTCCCTTCTCATTTCTCGTATACAGAACTTTACAGCCCCCGATCACAACTTTGCACCCTACCTGGTATGGCTTCTGAATGGCCGCTATCTCCACATTATTCACCCGCATATACTTTTCAACTTCCGCCATCGCTGCCTTGGATCTGCCCACATTTATTTGGATCACCTTACAGTCCATAGTCTATTTTTCTGTGCGCTTCTTCCAGCGCCATTTTATAGGAAGGACATTTCCTATCCGCCACATCGTGGCTATTGTCCTTCTTTGCCCTCCGGCAGTTTATACATCGCCCTTCTCCTCTCACGACTTTACATCTTGCCGTTTCATGCTCCTCTCCACACCTTGGGCATGCCAGCTTCTGTGCACAATGCTTGGCTACATGGCCATATCCCTGGCATTGGTAGCACATTGTGGCCTCTACATAATCCTTTACGCGGCAACTCCGCCATCCCAAATATATTCTGTTTCTGCCCCTCAGCCAGTTCCTTATTCGGGCACTACATGTCACCACCCAGTGGTTGACCTCCATGTTGTGCCTGCCGTACTTGTGTACACATTTGAACCTCGCCTTAAACTCAAGCCCAATTTTGCTCCCTTCCATGTTCCTCTCATGGATTTCTCTTATGATCTCGGCCTCGTCACCTTTTTCGATATCGTACAACATGAGCTTAGGCTCCTTAGTTCCGACCTCTGTCACTTTCAGCCCAGCCTTACATAGGTCTTCGCTCCCTAGTATCTTGGCTTTCTGCTGGATTGTTTCCAACTCCAGCATCACCCCTTCTCGAATTCTTTTCAGATTCTTAACATTCACCCCCAGCTCTTTTGGCTTGAGGGTCTCCTTGAGTTTCTCTTTTATCTCATCTCCGTTACTCTTACTATCCGTTCCTTTTATGATCACTAGATTTGCCTTGGGCCTAATCTCTTTGCCCGTGCTTAGACTTGGTACTTGTGGCCTGTCCTTCCCTGCCGCCTCCGCGGAGCTTAGCAGTCCAGTCCTTCTCCGTCTTCCATCATCCTTTTGCCTTTCTTCTTCTTTCTTATCTATCCATTCTCGGATCTCCTTTCTTTCCGCCTGCCTGGCCTCCAAACCTGTAACCCTGTCCATTAGGTCGTTCGCCAGCTCCTGCATTGACTTGAGTATAATTCTCATCTTTTCTTGAGCAAGGACTGAGAAGCCCTTGCTCTTTACCTGACTTGCTATGATTCTTTCCAGTTCGGCCTGTTATCTTTTGTATCTAAGTCTTTCATTGGCTTCCCCTTTTATTTCATTGATCGTGTCAACGAATTCCATTTCAAGGGAACTCCTCCGGTAATATTTAGGGGGGGAGTGTAGCTCTCCCCCTCTTCCTCAGTTCCGCCCTCCTTTGGGCCACCTTCCTTCTCTGACTCTGTCTCTATCTCTCTAGAGTCACTCTCCTCGACCGCTACCCCGGTCGTTCATCGGCTTACTATTTCGTCCTCCGAGCTCTCCTTGACTCCTCTGGGATCTGCGTCCCCTTCCTTCTCCTTCCTTTTTGTCACCGTGCTCTCCCTGCTCAGCACTATCTTACTCAACCTCAGTTGCGGGGTCATTCCCTTGCCTGATTCTGTTTCAGGCCTTTCTCTTTCTTTTACCTTTGACCCCTCCTCTGGTCTTTATCTACCGCTTTTGGGGCTCACCTTTCTTGTCCCCTCTCTCGTCTTTCTCCTTTCTTTCCTCTTGGTAACCTCCCACTCAGTGTCCCCCTCACTGCCGGAGTTACTTTCTCTTTCCGCCGGGACCTTGTCCTTCTTTCTCCTCTTCTTTCTCCTCTTCTTTCTCCTTCCTGCCGTCCCACTTCCTTCCGATACCATGTTGTTTCCTGTCTTTGTGTTCATTTTCGTCTTTGCTTTTTAGCCAGCGCATCGTGGACAAGGGAGCGGGCCGGAATAGTCAGGAACGGGTATACCCTCGGGATTATACCCTACCCAAGTTCCCCGCGGCCCGACCTCCGTTTGCCGATCCCGGTATACTCGGACGGACCGGGCTCGCTCGTTGCGGTGCAGGGTGCGACCCCTGCACTCAATGTCCACTTCCTGGTCAGGGTCCGAAGCGGCTGGTCTCCGGCCCCTGTCCGCAACTTACGCCTCGGCAGAGCAAGCTCACATAAGCTTCCCCGGCCACCGACGGAAACATATCGGTGACTCGGTTCGGCACTCCCAGTGGGTCACGGTCGGGACCAACCTACCCCCATCGTGGGGGGTCTAATTTTTCTAGGAGGACTGACCACTTCCTCCCAACCCAGTTGTACTGGTGGGCTAGGGTTGCCTGATTCACCAGCAGGTCCCGTATTCGGCATCGGAGCTAACCGGACTCCGTAGCCTACCCCGTTCGAGGGGGGTCCTAGATTTTCAGGACTTGTCAGGGCGATATTTTTCTGGTTGGGGTGACAACTCTCTTCCGACGTTCCTCTTTTATCCGGGCTTACGACCGGCTGTGCCTCCCTTGATTGACCGACCCCTGCGAGGCATCTTTTGAGCCCTCGTAGTTGCCGGCCCTGCCCGGGATACCAGGCAGAGTTGGCCCGAGGAGACAGGATTACCCTTTTACTTGCTTTTGGTTTAGCTGTTCTGAGCTTTACCTATACAAGTCATAGACTTTTTCAGGTTAACCACCTTCAAGTACTGACGAGCCTGGGAAACCCCCCCTCAAACGATTTCACCTGTTTGAGGGAGTAGAAGGACCCCCTGCAGTGGGTGTTCACTACATGGGGGAGGTGGAGTTTAGCCCACCAGTGCCCCGCCGCCCCTACGTTGCCCAGCGAGGACCATGAGGAGGTATCCACCACGATACCCGTGTATCGCCTTCTTATCCCGATAATTACTACTCTTATCCTTCATTATTACACTCATTGAAATGCTGCCATCCTGTTTTCTTCTTCCTTTTTTTTGTCGATACTAGTCATACTTCTCACCATTTCCTCGAAACACCGTATCATGTCCTCTTTATTCCATCTAAGTCCTTTTCCTTCTAGTTTATTTCTTAGCTCTTCTCTTATTCCTCGTAGTTCTGACACTCCATTAAGACATGTTCTGCTGTCTCCGGTGCTTCACAATGGTCGCATCTTCCTTCCTGTTTCAGTCTGAATCCTCGTAGTTTCTCCTTGAAGTCTCCATGTCCACTTATGAATTGTGTGCTTTAGTGGTTTCCTACCCTGTTTCTTTCTCTCATTCTTATCCTCACATCTGGATAATATTGATATGTTTCTCATCCCTTTTCAGATTGTTCCCATTCCGCCTGCTATTCCTCTATCGTTTCTTCTCTTCTCCGCCTTTTGCTTTCCTTTCTACCCATACCTTCCACTTTATCTTCCCATAACCTGATCTTTTCCTTTATTAGCTTCTCTATTGGAATCGCACCTGCAATTACCTGACATGCTTCGTACGATATTGTCCTGTATTCTTTGATTACTCCAAGCAGTATTCTTCTTTGCACCCTCCTTATGTATTTCTTTCTTTTCTCCGAGCGCGTCCCAGCCCCAGAACTCGCATCCATACGTTAGTTTACTTTCTACCACTCCTATCTATATATATATATATATTTCTTAGTGCTTCGCAGTCTAGTCCCCCGCTAGTCCTTGCAACTCTCTTCAGGGCCATAAATGCGCTCATTACTCTCTCTCCGATTTCTCCTATGTGTCTTTCAAATCTTAGTTTTGGAGATATTATTACTCCGAGATATTTAACGTACTCTCCGAACCTTATTATCTCCCCGTTCATATATATTATTGGTTTCCTCCTAAGTTCCCCTTTCATCATTGTGTTCACTGATTTGTTTGGCGAGAATGACAGCTTGTTATCCTTACTCCAGGTTTCTACTTTTCTCATTATTCTGCTGGCCCTTCTCTCCAAGGCTATTCTTGTGTCTGCCTTAATCAGAATCAGGACATCATCCGCATAAGCCAAGATTTTTCCACTCCTTCCCATGTCTGTCCTCAGCAGTCCGTCCATCTGTATATTCCACATGAGCGGGCCCAGCACCGACCCCTGCGGAAAACCTTTCGTCGGTATCTTCTCTTTTTTAAGCCCCTTCCATTTCCAGTGTCACCCTTCTGTCCTTGAAATAGTCCTTCGTGACCCGCCAGAGGTTGTTTGGGAATCCTGCTTCGCTCAGTGTTAGCATGATTCTTGGCCACCAGGCGTTGTCGAATGCTCCACTGATGTCCAGGAACATGCCCATGACTTATATCTCCACTCTGCACAATTCCTCTTAGCTTCATAAGTGCATCAACGGTACTTTTTCTTTTCATAAAGCCATATTGTTCCTCCCTTAAGTAGTCCACTGCTTTTAAGTATTCGCTTAGTCTTCTTCCTATCATATTTTCCCCGAGTTTTCCCATTACCGGTAAAAGTGTTACTGGTCTATTTGATTTTATATTCGTTCTGTCCTTTTCAGGTCCTTTTAAGAAGATCTTTAATATTCCAATTTTCCAATTTCTTGGGAACCTTCCCCTTTCCAAGATTTCGTTCATTAGCTCCAGTACTTTTTCTCCGCAATACT
Source organism: Timema cristinae (assembly GCA_039000515.1). NCBI lineage: Eukaryota > Metazoa > Arthropoda > Insecta > Phasmatodea > Timematidae > Timema > Timema cristinae. The sequence continues at coordinate 19,081 of JBCFYV010001862.1, read as the reverse complement.
TTACTACTTTCTTTATAATTTCGGCTCCTATGCTATCTATTCCGGGGGCTTTCCTATTGTTAAGACTTTTTGCCGCTCTCACTAATTCTTCTATTGTAACTTGTTGAGTGTCTTCTCCCTGGCTTTCTCATTGTAAAGCCAAGTCCAAGAGTGCCGGACAATGGACATGTTCTATCCCGGCACTATATCGCACCCTTGCCTCAAAAGTGACACAACTCAAAAATATAAGTTTTTCAAAAACTGCAAAAACATGTATTTGGACATAACACATAATTTTGTTAATCAGCTTTATTAGCAAGAAGAATAAGGGCTCATAATACTGGGGTAAAGTGTCATTTTTGGAATTTTTAGTTTACAACCCTAAAGAATCACTTATATTTTGATTTGTGACACTTTTGTAGAATAAAATGTATAGGTGTGTCACTTCTGAGGTTTAATTTATACCTAGTAGCACAGTATTATTTCAAGTTATAACGCAGTGTGAAGTTTAGGTCGTCAATGTTAGGCTTTTTTCTCCATATTATGATTTTACATTCAATTTCTGGAAATTAAAGATATTTGATCAAACACTTCACAATTTGAGAATTATATTTGTTTTAAAAGTAATCATTATTCATTATAAAAAGTACAAACATTTTTATAGGGGTAAAATGTATAAAACTCTATTAAGAGTAGGTAATAAATACTAATGAACAGTCAAATTATTCAACACAGATTAAGAACATCTTTATAAAAATAATTATAGTAATTCTTTGGAATAATATTTTTCTCGATTAGGTCTTGAATATCACTTCTTATTTTCGGGTAGTGGAAATCTCTTCGAATAAGCTATAACCAACCTGGAAATTAAAATACATTATAATAGTTGACAATTCAACACAAATTCAACACACATTCAAAAGACATTGACAACCAACCTGACAGACTCCCAAGTCTTTGAGGACCTAATCTTCTTACGCTGTACATTGACTTTCTTGAACTCCACATCTTTATAAGAGGTTTTATAAAAGAATGCTCCAGGATTCTCCTTTTCAACTTTCAGTACTTTGATATCATGCCATTTTAATTTCTTCTTGTCCATATCAACATTAAAATTGGTACCCCACTCTTCCTGTAAGGCTTTCAAGTCATAGAAATCTTCATAAGTCAATTGATGAACATGGTATGGTGGACCAGTCTTCTTTGCCACACTTATTAATGTAACGTACTGTTCTGGCACATATATGGGAGTAGATTTCAGGTGTCTCTTCACCTGCTTCTCAATAACGCTGTGTATGTTGTCACCTTCATTCTGTGAATGCCCATGAATCAGAAATTTATGAGTGATACTTCGAAGATTGTGTTTGTATACTGCATACGAGTAGGTTGCAAGCAGATACTTATTCTTCTGCTGCCCACAGCAGTTATCTGAATAGAAGATGAATTCCATATCTCAGTATTATCAGCCTTTTCAGCCAGTAATTCGATGAAACGAAGAACACAGCTTCCGATTTCCACAGCTCCACGTCCTTCTATTTCAGTCCAAAAAAACATTCGGCATGTTTTGCATAAAGATCACTTACTGTTAAATTGTGTACCCCTTTCGTATTATACCATTGGGTACATTTCCCCGATACCCTAATTGCCGATGCGTCAGTGCCCAAAATGTTCCTTTTACAATATTCATTATCGTCCGGGAACGTCTCACTCGATAATCAAACAAAAGACAAACAACACCATTCTGTTTCACAGTTACTTTATTACTCTTCTCTCGAGGTCAGACATACACGGTTCTCCTTAACAGATACCTCCATCTAACCCTCTATCTCGAACAGTCTTTTACTTCACATTCTGACGTCCGTTCCGTCACTCAACCTCGGCTTCACTCCCCAATCTTTTACTCCCTGACCTCTCCTCAGAGTGAGAGCCGTGCCGTCTAGCGGCACACCTTCTAACCAAACGACCCGGTGTGACGTAGACGGCACAATTGTAACAGTTTATCTTACTCTTATAATAAAATGATTGCGTATAACCCAAAACGGGTAGTAAGACGCGGTGCTAATAATAATAATAAAATGATGAGACCAAACCTTTAGGTAGTGGCATAACTGCTTGTAAGTCATATACAGCAACATTAAGTTTCTTCTTATCAGACTCCTTTTCTTTATGTGAAAGTTTTTTCTTTTCTTGATGCTTGTTATCAGAATATTCATCTGCATTCTTAAATGATTTGCATAAGTCACACTGATCCTTTCTCGGTACATAAAAAGATATATAGAATTCACCATTGAATATAGATTAAACATTACTGAATTAGCAAAGGGTTGATGCTGCTTCTCACGACTTTCTTTATAATCCCGATATAGATCTGCTAGACTTTTACCACTCTCAATAAATTCACGTGTAGTCTGGGCCCTTAAATAGTGAGATTCAATTCTTGGTATTGCGTTGATAAAGTTCCTTACGCTGTATTTTTATTTCTGGATCTACTGTGTGATGTTTGTCATGTTTTCCTCTCATGTCACCCTCAACAAATCCAGTTTCAGTTTTCTTAGTTAAGGCTGTTCGAATAGGTCGGTCATTTATATCAAGGGTGGCCTTGAAAAATGTCTTACACACTCTGAAACGCGTCTTATTCACCTCAAAATAGAAAGCTGAGTTGAGGTTTCTAAAATGTTGCATGTTTGAGTAGCGATACTTTGGTTTGATAGGGATTATGTGCGCAACTATGAATTCTCTTTACCTTTGTAAATTCTCAAGACTCCAATAATTATCGAAAATTTCCTCTCGGACTGCATCATTTATTTTATCCCTACAGCGTAATCTACAACTCTTTCCACATGGCGGATGAACTTTCCTTGCTTGAAATTTTTTCTTCGTTTTTGAGGACGGCACGTATGCTTTTCCAGAATTTCTCACGATTTTTGCTTTATTAACTCCCCAGCTTTCAGGTTTTCGTTCCCTTTTCTTTCCTTTCTTCTCCTCAATTTCAACTTCAGCGTGAATATACTTTTCATCTACACCGTCAGAACTACTTCCACTGGATAAACTGCCAGTGAAATTCGGATCTTCTTCTGAATTATCTTCTAATTCATCAACATCGTTACTGTCCACGGGAGATATACGGTAATTTTTGTTTTTCAATTTCGTCAAACGTATGCGAGTAGGACATTCAGAGCTACATGAAACAGCATAAATATTACTCCCATCTGGTTCAGAACTGGTACCAGTAAAAGTTGATTCTGTAAATGATTTCACTATGACTGATGAATTTCCATGATCAGGTTGCTCATTACTTTTACTATCTTTTTTATTCTCTACCTTATCATCAATTAGGTTTGCTGAGTGTGCTTTCTCTTCTTCAACACAATCTGTGTTTGTAGCAGTTGAGAGTGCTTCTTCTAGCACATAGCCTATGGTTGGACGAATTGAGAGTTCTTCCTCTGGAATGCAATCTGTTGATGGATTTGCCAAATGTTCTTTTTCTTGAATACAACTTGAGATTGGATTAGTAGAATGTTCATTCTATGAAACAGCGTGGGGTACTGGATTATTGGAATCTTCTCCCACTATGTACTGTACGGTTGCCATTCATAAAATTTTAGCTGCACGGCTTGATGGAAGCGTAATTATGCTGCATGAAAAAGAAAAACTCTGTGTCAATACACCACCATTAATTAAGGGTGTGCGAGTATTCGAAATTTTGAACAGTTTCGAATAATGAATAGCCGAATATCCTATTTGACAGCCGAATACAAATGCCGAATACCAAGTTCGAAAGCTGTTATGTCCTTTATATCTCTAAGCCCCAATAATACTTGTGTTTTATTTACAGCTTGAACCTGACAAGTAGACTGATGTTGGAGGGTCAATAACTTGTCCTTTGCACTATAAATTGTTTGGGGGAAGGGGGATTCCCATGTTAACAAACCCGTGAGCCATAACTTGTCCTTTGTACTATAAATTGTTTGGGGGAAGGGGGATTCCCATGTTAACAACCCGTGAGCCATAACAAACAGTAAAGAAAACGCCAATAACTTTAAGGTGAAAGGGGAGTATAAAAGGTCAAGGCCAGAGAAGATGAGTGAGGTTTTGAAAATAATGGAAATAGTTACTACCCTATAATCTTTATTTTGGTAAGAGCAAAAAGGAGTAGGTTTGTAACTTGTCAATGTCAACAACTTTGTACGGGACAAGTGAAACTGTTCAATGCGCAAGAGAAAGTGGAGAGAAATATGCAGTGTAGATATGAATAGTATAAAGGGAAGGGGAATAAGTATGAAAGGGGGAAGGAGAGAAGTACGAGTGGGGCAAAGGAGGAGAAGTAGAGTGGGGAAGGGGGAGAAGTACAGTATGAGGGTGTATTTTCTGCCTTTTGCCAACAACTAAATTTTAAACATCAATTTCAAAATATTATACGAATTAATAAATTTCCCCATAAAAGAAAAACACCCACTATTCTATATACATTATTCTGTATTCGTTCAAAATTTTACTACTCGATTAGAAATTATTCAATTCGAAAAAAAGGGCTATTCGCACACCTCTAGAATAATATAAATCCTTCAAAAGTGACATAACTCAATATATCACGATATAATTCTTCAAAACTGACATAATTCAAACATTATTAAATTATTACTCTAAAGTGACATAACTCGAAATATCAACAATAAGTCATTAGAACTGGTATAACTTACATTCTAATCAGCAGTATTGTGGTTACTTTAGATAGCTAATAATGATTCACTTTGAAAAAGCTACCTTTTCATCACCGAAACACAGAAATAGAACATTCATGTTTTTTCTTCAAAAGTGGCGTAACTCGAAATTCCCTGAATATTCTTCAAAAGTGGCATAATTCGAACTATACAAACAAATTATGCTTACCCTGATCATATTAAAATGACTCAAGTCGAAATACAGCTGCTTTTGTCTTATAACTTCAATCACAAAAAATGACACAAAAACAAAATACTACAATCTTAAACATCTCAACATCAACCTGTTCACCTTGAGATTCACGACACAACTGAGAATACGACACTCTTGTAAATGTTGCCACAGTTCCATTCAAAACAGTAAGAGTGACATAAATGCTCTCTGGCGGCCAACTTGTGAAGCTAAAGAAACACACTTTTGATGGTTGGTCGAGAAGTGTTTCCGCAACTCTTTCATAGTGATAACTCAAAAAATAGGTTTTTTGAGTTGTGTCACTTTTGAAGCAAGGGTGCGATATATACAAGAAAACCCAGAGATCATGGAAGGGGAGGATATAGGCAGAAAATGGAGGGGATATGCATAACAACATTGGCTTCTACAACAAACTTCAAACAACTAGAATATTCTGGGGCTAGATTAGAGCAGGCATCCCTTCCTTCTTTAAGTTCTTTGGAATTTCTCGGTCTGTAGCGAACTCTGGCGGCGCTGTTTGAATCTTGGTAGGCTCGGTCAGTTGAACACACGGCGCAGTTATGCTCGATTGTGTTTCGTTCTCTCTTCGACCTGTTGTCCAGAGGCGCTGGGATGGTGAAATGGGTAAGTTTGTCCGACTCGTCTCTTCTTCAATTGTAACCAAATACTACAACAGTTTGACCCCTAAGCTCATCTACATAGGTTACACAATGTTTGCAAAGGACTGGTCACTTGCTATGATATCGACTCCGTGAGCATTGAGGAAATCTTGACTTCTAGTATGTCACTCAAATTTATAGAAACCATTTTGAAAGAATGGCCAAGAAAATAATACATTCGATTATCCTCATCATTACAATTCCTACCATTTCAAAGGAGTTCCGAGCAGGATTCCACGTGCTCGAGGTCCTTCCGTATTCCCCAACCCTCGACGATGCAGTCAATGCCAGGAATTTGAGGAAGGGCCCGGGTGGTGGGCCCAAACCCTTTGCAAATTTAAAACGAAATCTCACGATGCACCGTGTGAGTCTCCCAAGTTCTGCGTTAATTGCAAGGTACGAATTCCGCCTGGTCTCGGGCATGTCCGAAATGGAAGGCAGAAAAAAAATCCTAGAGATTAAAGTTGAAAAGAAGATCCCGTATTACCAGAAACGTAAATAATACTTATCCACAAAGGCTCCGGTATATCAGACCTCTTATAGCCAAATATTTAGCTGAATATAAATAATACAAAATGGCATTTCGTAGTTAATCTCTCTAATACATATAGGAGAGGGTGGATATATGGGCCCCCACTTTGTTTTTTCATCATAACTATCGCAGACGTTCTTAAATTGATCTGGAAATGTCAGAAAACACACTTCGGAATGTTTTTAACATAATGCCAATGGAATTAAAGATCTTTTTTAAAAACATTAATATGGAAAATATTTTTCAAAATATTATTACACTTGGTCACTAATAGAACTTGCGCTGGTAATATGAACCCTTAGCTTAGGAACAGAAATTCACTAAAACTAAAAGATTAACATTTTTATTTAAACTTAATTCTGTTATATCTTTAAATGTACATTTATAGTAAAAATAAGTGTAATTTGAAGTTAAAAGTTAAGTGCAGCTTAAAAAAACATGTCCATATTTACTTGCAAAAATCACAAATGTATGCATATGTCTCACATCCAACACATTCATTGTGAGCCCACAGTTCACAATTAATACACTGTACCCACAATTCACCCCTTCTGTCTGCTGAAAAAACTCCTTCACAGAAAATACAAACGGCATCATCATTATCAGGACTAGGAACGCCTATTTCAATTTCTTGAAGAGACTCGTCTGAATCAATGTTGAACTCCTCATCCGATTCTTCAGCTAGGAAAATTGCTTTCTTTTTATAGATTTCTTCGACTTATTTTTTCTTTGGTCTTGTTGTATCACCGATGGCGGTTCATCTCCCTTAACAAAATTCTGTTTCTTACCTTCTTTTTTTATTTGTTTTTTCTGCCTTTTTCTTCTCAGACTCTTCTAATGCAAGTTTATAGGGGGACGATGTTATTTTTGCAGCCTTCATAGACTTTGGTCCTTTGTTTGTCATCTTTCTTTTAGGTTGTGGAATTGGCCAAATATCTTTTGGTGATACAAGATTGGACTTCTTCACTAAAGAACATCCCGAGGGGCCGGCTTCTTCCAAGTCCTTTGCACATGGTGTAGCATCTCGACCGGGTTCATTAGATTTGGTGAAAGAGGGAAAAGTGGAGTTAACGTCCTGAGGAGATGTCAGTGATTGTACCTTTTCTGTATTATTCATGCCTTTGTTTTCTTCGAGGCTCTGTAGATCAACCACGTCCATATCAATTGCCGAAGCAACAAAATCTGTGTCGTTGAACATCTGTCGGTTACAAGAATAGATTCCGGTAGCCTAGAACCCATTGACGGCTATTTCTCCAGTTTGACACTTCAGATATGCATTGCCCAAAAGTTGTGCTATGTCGTATGGCCCGAGAGGTCTGGTGTTAGAATTTAGCATCCACTCTCTGTTTCAATGGCCCCATGAAGGTCCTGTCTAATGGTTGCATATGGTGGGTCGTGTGTGGAGGAAGACTTAAAATCGTTACTGATTTTTGCGGGGGGCAATATCTACAACATTAATGTTCTTAGTGTGGGTGTTATGCCCATCAAGAATAAGTAAGACAGGTTCTTCTGCTGTTGGTTTTGTTTTCTCGATAAAGTGATTAAGTCATTCAGTAAAGAGATCGCCTTGGATCCAACCCGATGGGTGGCATTTTCCAATGGAGCCAGGTGTAGCTCCTTTCATTAACGTCTCTGTCATATTTTTCAGCGGGAAAATTAACATGGGTGGAACAAAAATACCTCCTGCACTAATGCAGCATACAACGGTAACTAATGACCCCTTTCAGCAGCGGTTAATGCTCCTGCCTGCCGTTTTCCTCTGAGGCCAACGACTCGCGGGACTTTATTCTGAACAACAGATATGCCGGTTTCGTCGACATTGAATATTGTCTTGTGGATATTTATGTTTTTGTAACTCAACTTCAAATATGTCAAAAAAAACATTTACTGCTTCCTTATTAAACCATTAGCACGAGCAAGGGACGTGGCTGATGGTTTCAAGTTCAACAGTTTATCTTTATGGCGGGCTATAAAATGATCAAACCAGGCTCGGCCAGCTACTCACCCCGAGAAAATGGATGCCGAATGTTATTTTTTTTCACACAACTGGTTTAAGATAGACGACGCACATCTTGTCTTGTAAGACCATGAAACTTTGACTCCTAGACCAGTAAATAATTTACAAGCTCTTACTCCATTTCGGGTGACATAATGGGCTTTCTCCCCAATTTCCTATTAACTGCTTCTTCAATCGGCAAATCAAGACGAGAGAGTCTTTGCAAAGTGGCACAAAGGCACAGAAAATATTTCGAAGCTTTTTTTTTAACCCATTGTATTATCTTTCAACGCCTGTAATGCATTAATCATATCTTGTTTATTCCATAGCTTTCGTTTTGACTTCTTTTGACGTGCAAGGAGTTTGCGAGGCATCTGTAAAATAATAATATTAAATAATATCACGTTAAAATGTAAGTATTTTCAGGAGCAAAAAATAAAAAAACCACCACAAACCACTCACCATTAGAGGAACTACGCCAGCGTGCTCTATAAGTACTTTGAGTAACTATTTCTAATAGTTTAAAGTGTCTCACACTAGAATTCATGACCTGCTTACTTAGAAAACGAAGGGGCCCATATTAACGACGGGGCTCATATACAAGACCCATGCCATTGGTCTCTACTCTAGACATTAACAGTCACACCGCTCAAACTCAGGTGGTGCTTAAATTTGTACGGGAGAGAACACCTTCCCAGAGGTCGTCTCCAACACAATTATATTATCAATTAGTGTTGTGATGTGCTCGTTTTTTAGAGGCATTGTGTGGTATGCATTTAAATGTAAATGCATGTATTGGTGAAAATAGCCATTTTTGAAGTTCGACATAAAAAACGGCAAAAGCTGATATGTTACGTAAGTCTTTTACATAATAAAAAAAATCACTAAATTATTTTCAATTCAAACAAAAAATAAACTTACTACGCTTAGCCAATAAGAAGACACAGCCGTTTTAATTCCTCGATGTAAATATTACATGGTGACCAAATTGATGACGTTATATTTCATACCCCTATCACAGATTTTTACTAAAATTGCTATATTTTGATCACAACCGCGCTTTTGGCATTTCTAAGGTCAATAAATCTTGTCTATCTCTTGGACTATACTACCTCGATGCCATCTGAATCTAGCTAAGTTCCCTAAAGCTACAACACTGCATATTATATATTAACGAGCTCCTCTCCGCTCGCTTTCAGGGATCTAATCACATCCACACAGATGACTATAAAGCTGAAGTTTCCAAGGGTCATCTGCACGGATTCCATGAGTATTTTGTTGACATTGTCCATCTTGCACTCCTGGAATCCTCTCGTGCAGATAATAAACGAGCATATTAAAAAAAAAAAAAATTTTTAGACATTACGTCCATCTTCTGCTAGATCTCTGGTCACGCTTGTCTTTCAGGAAATGAACTGTCGACGGGGCAGCCAAGGAGGCAGTCCATCTCTCTCCTGAGGCGAAATTGAGTAACTTTTTTTTTTTTTTTTTTTCCAGATTCAAAGGTTTATGTTCCGCGTGGGGTCTTAGGTACCCGGGACGAAAGTTTAAAAATAGGAGGTCATCATTACGAGTCTCCACGCTAGACATAGTTTCTTCATTGATCCATGGGTTTTTATTAAGAGGAGAACCACCTCCAATGTGTAAGCTTAGCGATGCTCCCCTTTACCGTTGATCACATTCTTTTGGAATGTCGCAAGTGAGTCCCTATTTGCCTGGCTCTTGATTTTAACGATGACCTTTGTTTTTTAATACACGACAATGTGGATGGAGTCATATGTTTACTCTTTTTATATACCAGGCGAATCTTTTAAGTTCCGTTTGAGTCGGAGCCTTTTCACATACATACGGCTAGCCGGTACCGGGGACCCGGTCATTGTCGAGCTTTCACACTACTTCGGTTTTTTCACTCGGTCCGGGCTATACCAGTGAGTGTGTTTAGTCACTCACGAACCACAATAGAGCGTGAACGTATTGTTGTGATGTGGTTTTTGTATAGACGACGCTGCCGTCGTAAAATAAATCAACGAATTAATTGGGTGCATCCTATAAATATGAAAAGAGAAAATTTGGATCATTTTATACGTTGTTTGAGGACTTACGAGCAGATGAAACCAAGTTTTTTAACTACTTCAGAATGTCTGTTTACTCTTTTGACGAGTTACACAATCATTAAAAAAATAATATCCAGCGTCAAAATACTTATATGAGAGACTGCATCCAACCTGTTCAAATGATAGTTGTTACACTTAGGTAAGTAGAACTTGTTTGGATTTTTTTTTATCATTTATTGATACGTACTGTTTTGAGTTGATTGAGTGAGAGAGTTAATTATTTGATGTGGGCGTAAGAGACATGGTGAGATCCTACCTGATGCTGAAGATCCGGTGGTGCAGTAACCCAAGTAGGCCTACCTGGGGTTGTGATGAGATGATCTTGAGGGATTTTGATCAGTCGCACAGTTAGAAGTTATGATGAGAATGAGGTTATTTCATTAAGTGTGCAAACCATGAAATGAAACCGAGAGGTTGAGCCGCGGTGGTAACGCACGTCCACCTTTGAGGAAAAACACTTAGTGGACTAACAGGGAAAGGCGCGTAAAAACACGAGAAAGCAATTGTACCACCCTTATAAAACATAATTAATTAAAGAAAGGGCGGTAGACCAAAAAATGTGAGTTATATAATTAATAATGAATATAAGAAATATTTAATTACGTAAACAATGATGAAAGTTATAATAAATAATAAAATATAAAGAAATAAGTACTAAACATCCTCCCCTCGTTGAACCATTCAGGTTCAAGAATAAGGAAGAACACAGAACACAATGAGACCTAATTACTAGGTAAAGGGAAAACCTTTACGGCAGGCCGAGTAAGGGATCCTCTTGATGTACGTAGAGTTACTACTCGTACCACGCCGTCAGGACCTAAAGACGTTGAAACTATTCGCCCAAGAGGCCAAGCAAGGGGGGGGTGAACCCGAATCATGTATTACTACAAGGTCTCCATTCTTGAGGTTATCATTTTTGAGTATTCCACTTGATTCGTTGTTGTAAATTATGGAGATACTCCCGGTGCCATCTTGACCAAAATCGTTGTGACAGGGCCTGAATTATCTGCCATCTCTTGAGACGATTGACAGCATTTCTTCTATTGCGACTCAGGGAGAGCCGTGAGAGAGTTCCCAATGAGAAAATGTCCCGGGGTAAGTGCATCAATCTCTGACGGATCTGAAGACAATGGTGTAAGGGGGCGGGAGTTGAGCTTTAGCTTCAACTTTGGTGGTGAGTGTAATAAATTCTTACAATGTCAATATTTGGCTGCCAATAACTCTGGTTAGATGGTGTTTAGCACTCTTAACAGCGCTTTCCCCAGAGTCCACCTTGGTGTGGCGAGGCAGGGGTAGGAAGTGAAACTTGTTTCCCATTTTCTGCGACAATTCGGTCAATTTGTTCTTGATTCTTCTTTTCTTTAAGGAATGCTGTTCTTATTTTCTTCAATTGAGTAGAAGCTCCCACGAAGTTGGTGCCACAGTCAGAATAAATGTCTGAGCATAACCCACGGCGAGACACGAAGCGAGTTAGTGTAGCAATAAAAGCGTTTGTAGAGAGATCTGTTGCAACTTTAAGATGTACCGCTTTGGTGGTGAAACAAATAAATACACACAGGTATGCCTTTATCGGTTGCGATCGCCGTAATGTATGTAACTTAATTGTGAAAGGACCTGCATAATCCACTCCTGTCTTAAGAAAAGGTCGTGAGGCAGTGATACGAGCTTCGGGTAGATCTCCCATTAAGGGGGCTGTGTTGGTTGGCTTGCATCGGAAACATCTTATGCATTTAAAAATGCGAGATCTGATGATGCTCCTAGCCGAGATAATCCAATAAACTTGGGATTTTTATGGATTGCAATAGTTGTGGGCCTGCATGTAGGTGCTTGTGGTGATAATAATCTATTATAATAATGTAATATGATGTTTTTTGGGTAAAATTAAGGGGTGTTTAGCTGAGTATGGCAACTGCGATTGTTTGAGTCTACCTCCGAACGCGGAGTAATCCCTCAGAATCCAGAAACGGTGCTAAACGTTGTAATCGTGGTTTACAACTTTTGCCGAGTTTGAGAAAATTGATATCTTCTTCGAAATGATTAGTTTGGATTAATTCACAATTAAAAGGGTGGCCCTTTCTAATTCTCTAGGAGATGAGAGGCCCAGAACCAATGTCTTCTTTTCTGAGTTTACAGATGAATCGTAGTATATAGGCAACAACTCTCTGTAAGGTGAACCACGATGAAAATCGAAATAGTAAATCCCAGTCTTCTTTATGTGTCGAGATAAGTATGTTTAATGGTTGGGGTTTCGTTTCTAGGAGATTATGTGATTCTGAAGATGAACAGTAAAGTGGAGGCCATTGTGTGCTGGATGCTGCTAACCAAGGTGGGCCTGTCCACCACAAAGGGTGGTTACAGAGCAGGGGAGGTGATACACCACGGGAGGCCACGTCACTTGATTTTGATTGGTAGGGACATGAGCCCATACTTCTGGAGGTGTCATTTCTTGTATTTGAGAAACCCGATTAGCAACGTATACCTTGAGACGGTATTGGTGGAGTGTGTATCCATGCAAGTACAATGGTTGAGTCTGTCCAAGCGGTAACTGAATGTATGTGGTAATGAGATGTATGATGCTTCTACAGTATTGCATAATTTTGAAAGTAAATGAGCTCCACATAATTCAAGACGGGGTAAACGAAATCCGTTTCAGAGGTGCGACACGAGATTTTGCAATAAGCAAATTTACTTTGACTTCGGAGTTTTGAATCACACATCTGAGATAGATGGCTGCTGCATAATCTTGCTCAGATGCATCTGAGATCCATGTAATTGGACCTCAACAGTGGAGTAGAGAGAGAGATACCGAGTTATGCTGAGGTTTTCTAAGGCTGGAAGCTCTTCCAGAAACCTTACCCATTTTGCAGAAATATCTGCGGGTAAGGTTCATCCCAAGATATTCCTAGTGTCCATAGAAGTTGCATCAATGATTTGGCCCAGAATACTACGGTGTCAACCAACCACACGGGTCGTAAATTTGAGCTATAGCGGAGAGTACTGAACGTTTAGTTCGGGACTTGTTGAACTATATCAATCTTATACGAAAATGCATCACTGTCAGGCTTCCATTTGAGACCAAGGATGCTATAGAGGGGTTGTTCAGGATGCGAAAGTAAAGTGGGGACTCACGATGCTCCTGAGGTACAGCGCTCAGTACCTGGTGACGTTACAAACCATTTTGCGCAATTCAAAGCCACCTTTTCTTAACAATTCTGTGAGCCTTGTTGAAGAGAGAGTGTATCTTCTAAAGTTGTCAGCGCCAGTGATGATATCGACAATGTTTTGGTTTGTAGCACCACGGGATGCGTTGGGAAAGGCCTGACCTTCATCCTCAACAAGTTGATGTTTTAGTCCGAATTGCAAGATAAGGGGAGCTAGTTACACCATATGTGACAGTGGTAAGTTGGTACACTTTGAGAGGCAAATTGGGATTTCGCGCCAAAATTATCAATTGATAATTTTGGTCGTCAGGATGTACTTTAATCTGTCTGTACATTTGGCGAATGTCTGCACTAAAAACAATTTTATGACACCTTAAGTTTAAAAGAATATTGCAAATATCATTTTGGAGTTTCGGGCCTGAGTGAAGTACATCATTTAATGAGAGGCCAGATGTGCCTTTGGCACTTGCGTCAAATACTACACGCAGCTTAGTGGTAGAACTTGTTTCTTTATGTACGCCATGGTGAGGTAGAAAGTAATGTTGGGAATATTTTGGAGTGTGTTGGTAAATAATTTCATGTGTCCAGATTTATGATAATCATCCATGAATTCACCATATGATTTCTTGAGAGCTGGTTGAAAATATTAATTTATTTTCAAGGGCATTAAAACGCCGTTTTGCTTGAGATGATGAATCACCAAGAGATGGCCTAGGTTCTTGAATGGAAGTCGAAAGCACATATCGACCGGTGCTGTCCCTATCGTGCGTGTTGCGGAATTGATTTTCACACATTTCCTCATTTCGCGTAACCACCTTCGAGAGGGGTGGTTCCTCTAATTTCCAGAACTGTTGAAGTGAGTTGTGCAGGTCATGTCAGTGGTTGATAATAACGTAATAAGATTAGATGAAGCTGGCTGGTTGTTATCTTCAATAATAGAGGGAGCGCTTCCCATAACTACGAAGCCGAATATAGTTCCTAGCGCTATAGGCATGTCTTTTCCAAGTGGATAGAGATCACCAGTGAGTGTTTGAGCGAAGAGGTCAGCAACCAATTAGCATTTGAACCAGAACCACTCTCATTAAACGTAGGGTCAGCAAGAACAAAATGTTTTAGTTTTTTCATTACATCAGGTGAGATGCGAGTTTGCGGCATATTTGAGGTTATTTTATCAATTATCAAAACTGAGTGAGCGTGTGCTAATGGTATACACACCACATGTGGAAATATTTAAATGAGTAACACTCTTAAGTTTCACTTTAGTTGATGATATCCCTTGAACGTTACTGGGTTTGAGGCAGTTACGTTTTACGCCCAGCATCTGTGCACAGTGGTTCAGTGATCAGCGTGGATTGACTCGCTGAGTCCAATATCGCACGCACAATTTGTGTATGGCCAGAGGGTGTAGTAATGTGGACTAGAGCCGTGGCAAGGAGTACAATATTATGAGTTGTTGAAGACAGACAACAAAAGGTTTAGTTGGACCAGAATCGGTCCACTGTGAATAAGTAGGGGTGAGTTAAAGATTGAAAATCCGTACATTTATAAATATTATGCTCTGGCTGTTTGCAAAACGAGCAGTGATTATTTGAACCTGTATTTTCGGATAGAAGAACCGTCCTAGTTTGTCTGGGTGCTGATGGGGCGTGAAAATGAGTGTGTTGGCATTACCTTTGGTTTTGCTGACAGTTTGTGCGATAGATTGGCCGCCTCTAGATGTGTACACTCAGTTTCCAAAAAAAAGTATCACTTCACTGACAGTTGGTAGGACCTGTGTATCAGCGGCGATTACTCTCAATATTCTTTCTGAGCTCTTGAGGAATTTTACACATCAAGATGTTTGAAAAAATTATGTTTTCCTCGTAAACCTTTTGGTTAAGTGCGGATAATGCTTGTGAGTGCCATTATAAGTTAATAAGAAGGAGCGAAGAGTTTTTACAGTCGCTTGTTCAATATTGGGTAGATCAATTAAATTGTCAGTGTGTAGATTAATTAAATATCGGATGTTGTGGTATCTCTTCTTGAGCAAATTCCAAGCAATACTGGGTAGTTTTCTGCAGTGAATGGAAGTGACTTTATTATGTTTAGTGGTTCGGATGTTAGTGAGCTTAAGAGATATTGAAATTTCTCGACCTCTGTCAGAGACGTGTTATTGTGAGTTGTGGCCTCAAAGAGACTCGAATATGTTAACCATTGTGTGGGATCACCAGAGAATTGTTTTAAAATTAATTTTGGGCAATCTAATATTGGACGCAGCAGAGTGGTTTGATCTTGTTGATTCATTTAGTGGATCACTTGTGGAAACCAATAAAGGAGGGACTAGCAAGCTGACAGTACATTGGATATCAACATCTAAATCTGCAATTATATTCTGAAATTCGTCAATTTTTTCTGGATCATATTCTTGAGTGTGGGTTGTGACATTATTTAATGACAAGGATGCATCAAATTCTGCCTTTTTAGCACTTGATTCCTTACCAAGAATTGTACTCTTTTGTACTTGAATTGGGTTTAACGTTTCACATCGAGAAATAATGTTTAATTGATCTCGTATTTTAGTAAGTCTTGATTTAATTGTTCTGCTTGATGCACAAAGCTTGAGTACTTCATCTTGAATTATGTTAATAATATTAATAATAATCAATCTGCTTGTGCATATATTTATTTGTAAATAATATTCACTTTGGAACAAACACACTATAGAGCAAACAAAAGAGAGCAAATGTCATTCGAAACTGTCTATACACAATTCTAGGAACTCAATGTTCTGAGAAGAGGGTGCTGTTGAAAAATACCTTGAGCTTAGTGTGCGAAAGAGAAAGGGAAAGGGGGGGGGGAGTAACTAAAACAGTACTGTAACTAAGAAACATTCCAAAACAGCTCACAATGATGCTTGGCGGAGTGATATTATTTTAAACAAAAACAAAAATCTTAAAAACATAAATTGGGTGGTACATTGCATTTAACGCGCACATAATATTACGATTAATATTGAATGTTTAGTTCACAGATCACTAACTCAATCTAGTTATTATTTAAGCGGCCATTAACAATAGAATATCAGTTTCGCCGATAACAAGTTATTAAATGGCGGTCTTTCTTGGCGGCAATTCACAAAACGAGGGTTTTTTCTGATATTCTACACAATCTTTTCCAAAGCAATTATTTTAAACCTAGTTTTTATTTGGTTGTCTTGAGAGGAAAATGTTCAGTAATTTTATTTTATTATTGTTTATTTGAAAGGACTTTAACACAATAGCGTGGTACGAATGTTAGCTAAATAAAAGAATTTAATTTATTATCTTATGTATTTAGAAACATTCCTGGCCGGAGGACCAATGTTTTGAGTTGATTAAATGAGAGAGTTAATTATTTGATGTGGGCGTAAGAGACATGGTGAGATCCTACCTGATGTGAAGATGGGGGGTGCAGTAACCCAAGTAGGCCTACCTGGGGTTGTATGAGATGATCTTTAGGGATTTTGATCAGTCGCACAGTTAGAAGTTATGAGAGAATGAGGTTTATTTCATTTAAGTGTGCAAACCATGAAATGAAACCGAGAGGTTGAGCCGCGGGGGTAACGCACGCCCCTTTGAGGAAAACACTTAGGGACTAACAGGGAAAGGCGCGTAAAAACACGAGAAACAATTGTACCCACCCTTACAAAAATAATTTAAATTAAAGAAAGGGCGGTACCCCCCCAAAAATTTAGATTAAAAAAAAAAAGAAATAATACTAAACACCGGGTACTAAAAAAAGTTTGCAATTCAATAAACCCAAAATTTTTGAGAATTTGGTAGACACCCGGGGAGGACTACGAGGGTTAAAGCAGACTGCGCAGCTGAAAACTGTTGGTCGTGAAACTGGAAAAACTGACTTCCAATTAGGGGAAAAATCTGGGGCTTGAAACCGATTTTTGGGGGACTTGTGTTTGGTGGGGAACTGCTGATAGGTCAACGTAGCGGCAGTATGGTGTGACAAACGCATTCGTTTTTGCTGTTTAATATTTATATCAATTGTAGGACTCCTTTTTGAAATTGACCGATGTCGTTTCATCTAATTTTTCCAATGATGGAAATCCCTTTTAAAAGAATGACAAATGTCGATCTGGGGGGACTTTTTCCAGGTTGTATCATTTTCATTTTATTTCGTCTAATTTACGCTTTCGAAAAATCCCACTCTTTCCGTGGTTTTTTTGAATTTATCAACTTTTTCTTTTTTTCATTTTTTAAATATGGGTTCAGAATTCCTACATCGGTTTTTTTTTTGAGACTTTTCCAATTTTCTGATAAATATCGTTTTATCTATTGGGACTACCCTATCTCTTTTCCATATCTTCTGATAAACTATCGTTACATCTTTGGGACTACCCTATCTTTTTTTTCCAAAACTTTGATAAAATCTTTTCATCTATTGGGACTACCCTTTTCCTTTTCCATATCTTTGATAAACTTCGTTTCATCTATTGGGACTACCCATCTTTTTTCCATATCTTCTGAAAAATCGTTTTCATCTATTGGGGACACCCTATCTCTTTCTACCGGCTGAGTTTTTGGGTGCCCCCTTGTAACTATTTTTAAATATCGTCAAAAGCAACCCCCACGTTCATTTTGTATACATTAAAAAGTTGTCTGCCCATATGGCAAAAATCCAGATTCCCTAGTCCATTCATTTTTGCTTACAATTTGAGTTTTCATGGGTATAGAATTTTTGTTTGTCATACGAAGGATAATCATGAAATTGCTTCTTTAATGAATTTATTTAGATATTTCGTAAGCCATGAAAAAGATTTAAAAAACCTTTTCCCATTTTTAATAATTATTTTTATTCTTGAAATTAGTCTACATATAAAAAACATACATACCCAAAATATAGAAATAATACAAATACATACAACATACATACATACATACATACATCATACAACATACCACATACAAATAACCATACACACATACACACATACACAATACATACAAATACATACAAACATACATAATACATACAAAATAAAAAACATACTACAACATACATACATAAATAAAAAATAACAAACATACAAATACAACCTACAAAAACATAAAAAATACTACAAACACAAATACAAATTACCAAAATACTATATACAACATAATACAAAACTACATACTGTTAGCACCGCCCTTATTTCCAATTGAATAAAAAGGCCGGTGCACAACAATAATAATATAAAAAATAACCAAAAGGTAAAGTACAATATTTGCAGAGGAGCCCATAGGTAAAATAAGCTAAATAGACCATACATTGGGCTATTTTTCTTCTGTTTCCCCGAACCCACTCCTCAAAAATTTAATTAGTTTAAATATTTCCCTTTCCCCAACTAAAAAAATGTAGGATTTCAAATATGCGGAAAGTTAAAATTAAAATAAGATAAATAGGAGATTTTTTATTGATATTAAAAGAATAGAGATTAAACATGAACAATAAACTATATTACAAATAACTTATATGTATATAATTGAAAAAAATAACAAAAGTCCATAGTTACGGGTGAATATCCTCACCTCGGCATAATTTACAATTTTTACCGAGAAATTTAAACCCCTTACAAAATTGAACTTTTTAAGAAAGTGGTATAATTTTAAAGGGCGTTTAAAAATATTCAAAAAATATTTCCCCCAAAAAATTTTATCCTTGAATAAACATTTCCAAAATTTAAAAACAAGTTTTCAAGCCGGAGGGATATA